>CAUYUJ010020189.1:70000-80000 GCA_963575745.1 Prorocentrum cordatum
TCTCGAAATCGCTCGCCTAATTTTCGGATCCTCGAACATGGGCGTCTCGCCCGAGACATCCTCGAAAACATGAGATGCCGACAGAGCTATTGTAAGGCATCCTTTCGGAGCGAGTTCGGATGACCCCCAAGATTGCCCAAGAAGCGAAACTATTTGAAAAACCCATGTGTTTTACACACGTGCGTTGAACAATCAGCGGTTTGCTCGAGACATCCTCCCAACAATTCCTCTGTTCCTCCTCCTCTTCCTCTTCCTCCTCCTCCTGTTCCTCCTTCTCCTTCTCCTCTTCCTCCTCCTCCTCCTCCGCATTATGTTCTTCTTCATCTTCCTCCTCCTCCTCCTCCTCCTCTTCCTCATCTTCCTCCTCCTCCTCGCCTTCTTCCTACTTCTCCTTCCTCCTCCTCCTCCTCCTCCTCCTCCTCCTCCTCGGTCTTCTCCTCTTCCTCCTCCTCTTCCTCCTCCTCCTCCTCCTCCTCCTCCTTCTGTTCTTCTTATTCCTCCTCCTCCTCGTCCTCGTCCTCGTCCTCTTCCTCATCTTCCTCCTCCTCCTCCTCGCCTTCTTCCTCCTTCTCCTTCTCCTCCTCCTCCTCCTCCTCCTCCTCCTCCTCCTCGGTCTTCTCCTCTTCCTCCTCCCCCTCCTCTTTCTCCTCCTCCCCTGCTCCTCCTCCTCCTGTTCCTCATCCGTTTCCTCCTCCTCCTGCTCCTGTTCCTCCTCGTCCTCGTCCTCCTCCCCCGCCTCCTCCTCACCTCTTCTTCTTCTGCTGCTGCTGCTGATGCTGCTCCTCCTCCTCCTCCTCCTCCTCCTCCCCTCCTCCTCCCCTCCTCCTCCCCGTCCTCCTCCTCCTCGTCCTCCTCCTCTTCCTCCTCTCCATTCATCCCTGGTCGTCGTCTTCGCCGTCGTCTTCCTCATGCGGAGGAGTGGTGAGGATACTCAGGAATATGTTTTGAACGTTCGGGGGGCGCGTGTCCATACGTATCCCTTGTGAGCGTTCGGAGAGCTCGCCTATACTACATTTGATCGCGATGGTGCTGCAAGTTCTTGCGTAAGTCTTCCCTTTCACGCGCTTCCCGTTCATGTCAGGAAAGGTTTTGAAACCGAGCGTTTCGCTCGAGACATCCTCCCAAAATCGTGAAGTTGGGGGTCGTATCGCAAGACGTCTGTTGCTAAACATGGACGTTTCGCTCGGGACATCCTCCAAACATCGGGATCTCGAACTCGCTCGCCTAATTTTCGGATCCTCGAACATGGGCGTCTCGCCCGAGACATCTTCGAAAACATGAGATGCCGACAGAGCTATTGTAAGGCATCTTTTCGGAGCGAGTTCGGATGACCCCCAAGATTGCCCAAGAAGCGAAACTATTTGAAAAACCCATGTGTTTTACACACGTGCGTTGAACAATCAGCGGTTTGCTCGAGACATCCTCCCAACAATTCCTCTGTTCTTCCTCCTCCTCCTCTTCCTCCTCCTCCTTTTCCTCATTCTCCGTCTCCTCTTCCTCCTCCTCCTCCTCCTCCTCCTCCGCATTATGTTCTTCTGCATCTTCCTCCTCCTCCTCCTCTTCCTCATCTTCCTCCTCATCCTCACCTTCTTCCTACTTCTCCTTCCTCCTCCTCCTCCTCCTCCTCCTCCTCCTCGGTCTTCTCCTCTTCCTCCTCCTCCTCCTCTTTCTCCTCCAACTCCTCCTCCTCCTCATGTTCCTCCTCCTTGTCCTCCTCCTCCTGCTCCTGTTCCTCCTCTTCCTCGTCTTCTTCCCTCCTCCTCCTCACCTCTTCTTCTGCTGCTGCTGCTGATTCTGCTCCTTCTGCTCCTCCTCCTCCTCCTTCTCCTCCTCCTCCTCATCCTCCCCCTCCTCCTCCTCCTCCCCTCCTCCTCCTCCTCCCCTCCTCCTCCTCCTCCCTCCCCTCCTCCCTCCTCTTCCTCCTCTCCCTTCTTCCCTGGTCGTCGTCTTCGCCGTCGTCTTCCTCATGCGGAGGAGTGGTGAGGATACTCAGGAATATGTTTGTGAACGTTCGGGGGGCGCGTGTCCATACGTATCCCTTGTGAGCGTTCGGAGAGCTCGCCTATACTACATTTGATCGCGATGATGCTGCAAGTTCGTGCGTACGTAGTCACTGTCACGCGCTTCCCGTTCATGTGAGGAAAGGTTTTCACCTGGCGGATTTCAAAACCGAGCGTTTCGCTCGGGACATCCTCCCAACATCGTGAAGTTGGGGGTCGTATCTTAAGACGTCGTTTGCTAAACATGCGCGGTTCGCTCGGGACATCCTCCAACCATCGGGATCTCGAAATCGTTCGCCTAAGTTTCGGATCCTCGCAAATGGGCGTCTCGTCCGAGACGTCCTCGAAACACTTGGATGCCGACAGAGCTCCTTTAGAGCATCTTTTCGGAGCGATTTCGGATGACCCCGAAGATGGCCCAAGAAGCGGAAATATTGAAAAAACCAATGTGGTGTGCACATTGTCGTTGAAAAATCAGCGTTTCGCTCGAGACATCCTCCCTCCTCCTCCTCCTCCTCCTCCTCCTCGTCCTCGTCCTCGTCCTCGTCCTCATCTTCCTCATCCTCCTCCTCGCCTTCTTCCTACTTCTCCTTCCTCCTCCTCCTCCTCCTTCTCCTCCGCCTCCTCCTCGTGGGTCCTCTCCTCTTCCTCTTCCTCCTCTTTCTCCTCCAACTCCTCCAACTCCTCCTCCTCCTCCTGTTCCTCATCCTGTTCCTCCTCCTCCTCCTGCTCCTGTTCCTCCTCTTCGTCGTCCCCCTCCCCCTCCTCCTCCTCACCTCTTCTTCTGCTGTTGCTGCTGATGCTGATCCTTCTCCTCCTCCTCCTCCTCCTTCTCCTCCTCCTCCTCCTCCCCTCCTCCTCCTCCTCCTCCCCTCCTCCTCCCCCTCCTCCTCATCCTCCTCCTCCTCCTCCTCTCCCTTCTTCCCTGGTCGTCGTCTTCGCCGTCGTCTTCCTCATGCGGAGGAGTGGTGAGGATACTCAAGAATATGCTTGTGAACGTTCGGGGGGCGCGTGTCCATACGTATCCCTTGTGCGCGTTCAGACGCTCGCCTATACTACATGTGATCGCGATGATGCTGCCAGTTCGTGCGTAAGTCTTCCCTTTCACGCGCTTCCCGTTCATGTCAGGAAAGGTGTCACAAACGAGCGGTTCGCTCGAGACATCCTCCCAACATCGTGAAGTTGGATGTCGTATCTTAAGACGTCGTTTGCTAAAACATGGGCGTTTCGCTCGGGACATCCTCCAACACTCGGGATCTCGAAATCGCTCGCCTAATTTTCGGATCCTCGAACATGGGCGCTTCGCCCGAGACCTCCTCGAAACAATGTGATGCCGACAGAGCTCTTGTAAGGCATCTTTTCGGAGCGATTTCGGATGACCCCCAAGATGGCCCACGAAGCGAACATATTGAAAAACCATGTGTTTTACACACGTTCGTTGAACAATCAGTGTTTCGCTCGAGACATCCTCCCAAACATTCATCTGTTCCTCCTCCTCCTCTTCCTCCTCCTTTTCCTCCTTCTCCTCCTCCTCCTCCTCCTTCGGTTCGTCTTCCTCCTCCTCCTCGTCCTCGTCCTCTTCCTCATCTTCCTCCTCCTCCTCGCCTTCTTCCTACTTCTCCTTCCTCCTCCTCGTCATCCTCCGTCTCCTCCTCCTCCTCGTCGGTCTTCTCCTCTTCCTCTTCCTCCTCTTTCTCCTCCAACTCCTCCTGTTCCTCCTGTTCCTCATCCTTTTCCTCCTCCTCCTGCTCCTGTTCCTCCTCGTCCTCGTCCTCCTCCCCCTCCTCCTCCTCACCTCTTCTCCTGCTGCTGCTGCTGATGCTGCTCCTTCTCCTCCTCCTCCTCCTCCTTCTCCTCCTCCTCCTCCTCCTCCTCCTCCTCCTCCTCCCCCTCCTCCTCCTCCTCCTCCCCTCCTCCTCCCCCTCCTCCTCCCCTCCTCCTCCTCCTCCTCGCCCGTCATCCCTGGTCGTCGTCTTCGCCGTCGTCTTCCTCATGCGGAGGAGTGGTGAGGATACTCAGGAATATGCTTGTGAACGTTCGGGGGGCGCGTGTCCATACGTATCCCTTGTGAGCGTTCGGAGAGCTCGCCTATACTACATTTGATCGCGATGATGCTGCAAGTTCGTGCGTAAGTAGTCACTGTCACGCGCTTCCCGTTCATGTCAGGAAAGGTTTCAAAAAACAAGCGTTTCGCTCGAGACATCCTCCCACACTCGTGAAGTTGGGGGTCGTATCTCAAGACGTCGTGTGCTAAACATGGGCGTGTCGCTCGGGACATCCCCCAAACATCGGGATCTCGAAATCGCTCGCCTAATTTTCGGATCCTCAAACATGGGCGCTTCGCCTGAGACCTCCTCGAAAAAATGGGATGCTGACAGAGCTCTTGTAAGGCATCGTTTCGGAGCGATTTCGGATGACCCCCAAGATGGCCCACGAAGCGAAACTATTGAAAAACCCATGTGTTTTACACACTGGCGTTGAAACATCAGCGTTTCGCTCGAGACATCCTCCCAACAATTCCTCTTCCTCCTCCTCCTCCTCCTCCTCCTCCTCCTCCTCCTCCTGTTCCTCCTTCTCCTTCTCCTCCTCCTCCTCCTCCTTCTCCTCCTCCTCCTCCTCCTTCTGTTTGTTCTTCCTCCTCCTCCTCCTCCGCGTCCCTCGTCCTCTTTCTCATCTTCCTCCTCCTCCTTGCCTTCGTCCTACTTCTCCTTCCTCCTCCTCCTCAATCCTTCTCCTCCTCCTCGTCGGTCTTCTCCTCTTCCGTCTTCCTCCTCTTTCTCCTCCAACTCCTCCTCCTCCTCCTCCCTCCTCCTCCTCCTCCTCCTGTTCCTCCTCCTTGTCCTCATCCTCCGCTCCTGTTCCTCCTCTTCCTCGTCCTTCTCCCCCTCCTCCTCCTCACCTCTTCTTCTGCTGCTGCTGCTGATGCTGCTCCTTCTCCTCTCCTCCTCCTTCTCCTCCTCCTTCTCCTCTTCCTCCTCCCCTCCTCCTCCTCCTCCTCCCCTCCTCCTCCTCCTCCTCCCCTCCTCCTCCACCGCTTCCTCCTCCTCCGCCTCCTCCTCCTCCTCCTTCCTCCTCCTCCCCCTCCTCCTCCTCCTCTCCCTTCTTCCCTGGTCGTCGGCTTCGCCGTCGTCGTCCTCATGGGAGGAGTGGTGAGGGCACTCAGGAATATGATTGTGAACGTCGGGGGGGGGGGGGGCGCGTGTCCATACGTGTCCTTTGTGAGCGTTCGGAGCGCTCGCCTATACTACATTTGATCGCGATGATGCCGCAAGTTCTTGCGTAAGTATTCCCTTTCACGCGCGTCCCGTTCATGTCAGGACAGGTTTCAAAAACGAGCGGTTCGCTCGAGACATCCTCCCAAAATCGTGAAGTTGGGGGCCGTATCTTAAGACGTCGTTTGCAAAAAAATGCGTTTCGTTCGGGACATCCTCCACAAATCGGGATCTCGAAATCGTTCGCCTAATGTTCGGATCCTCAAACATGGGCGCTTCGCCTGAGACCTCCTCGAAAAAATGGGATGCTGACAGAGCTCTTGTAAGGCATCGTTTCGGAGCGATTTCGGATGACCCCCAAGATGGCCCACGAAGCGAAACTATTGAAAAACCCATGTGTTTAAAACACTTTCGTTGAAACAGTCAGCGTTTCGCTCGAGACATCCTCCCAACCATTCCTCTTCCTCCTCCTCCTCCTCCTCCTCCTCCTTTTCATCCTTCTTCTCCTCCTCCTCCTCCACCTCCTCCTCCTCCTCCGTCTGGTCTTCCCCCCCCTCCTCCTCCTCCTCCTCCTCCTCCTCGTCCTCTTCCTCATCTTCTTCCTCCTCCTCCTCCTCCTCGCCTTCTTCCTACGTCTCCGTCCTCCTCCTCCTCCTCCTCCTCCTCGTCGGTCTTCTCCTCTTCCTCTTCCTCCTCTTTCTCCTCCAACTCCTCCTCCTCCTGTTCCTCTTCCTGTTCCTCCTCCTGCTCCTGTTCCCCCCTCTTCCTCGTCCTTCTCCCCTCCTCCTCCTCACCTCTTCTTCTGCTGCTGCTGCTGATGCTGCTCCTTCTCCTCCTCCTCCTCCTCCTCCTCCTCCTCTTTCTCCGCCTCCTCTTCCTCCTCATCCGTTTCCTCCTTCTCTTTCTCCTCCTCCTCCTCCTCCTCCTTCTGTTATTATTCCTCATCCTGCTCTTCCTCGTCCTCTTCCTCATCTTCCTCCTCCTCCTCCTCCTCGCTTTCTTCCTACGTCTCCTTCCTCCTCTTCCTCCTGCTCTTCCTCCTCATCCTCCTCCTCCTCATCGTCGGTCGTCTCCTCTTCCTCTTCCTCCTCTTTCTCCTCCAACTCATCCTCCTCCTCCTGTTCCTCCTCCTTTTCCTCCTCCTCCTGCTCCTGTTCCTCCTCTTCCTCGTCCTCCTCCCGCTCCTCCTCCTCACCTCTTCGTCTGCTGCTGATGCTGCTCCTCCTCCTCCTCCTCCTCCTCCTCCTCCTCCTCCTTCTCCTTCTCTCTCCTCCTCTCCTCCTCCTCCTCCGCCCCTCCTCCTCCTCCTCCTCCTCCTCATCCTCCTCCTCCCCCTCCTCCTCCTCCTCTCCCTTCTTCCCTGGTCGTCGGCTTCGCCGTCGTCTTCCTCATGCGGAGGAGTGGTGAGGATACTCAGGAATATGCTTGTGAACGTTCGGGGAGCGCGTGTCCATACGTATCCCTTGTGAGCGTTCGGAGCGCTCGTCTATAGCACATTTGATCGCGATGATGCTGCAAGTTCTTGCGTAACTATTCCCTTTCACGCGCGTCCCGTTCGTGTCAGGAACGGTTTTGAAAACGAGCGATTCGCTCGAGACATCCTCCCCAAGTCGTGAAGTTGGGGGTCGTATCTTAAGACGTCGTTTGCTAAACATGGGCGGTTCGCTCGGGACATCCTCCAAAATTCGGGATCTCGAAATCGCTCGCCTAATTTTCGGGTCCTCGAAAATGGGCGTTTCGCCTGAGACATCCTCGAAAAACTGGGATGCCGACAGAGCTCTTGTAAGGCATCTGTTCGGAGCGGTCTCGGATGACCCCCAAGATGGCCCAAGAAGCGAAAATATTGGGAAAAACCATGTGTTTTAAACACGTTCGTTGACAAATCAGCGTTTCGCTCGAGACATCCTCCCAAACAATCCCATTCCTCCTCCTCCTCCTCCTCCTCCTCCTCCTCCTCCTCCTCCTCCTCCTCTTCCTCCTCCTCCTTTTCCTCCTTCTCCTTCTCCTTCTCCTCCTCTTCCTCCTCCTCCTTCTGTTGTTCTTCCTCCTCCTCCTCCTCCTCCTCCTCCTCGTCCTCTTCCTCATCTTTCTCCTCCTCCTCCACGCTTCGTCCTAATTTCTCCTTCCTCCTCCTCCTCCTCCGCCTCCTCCTCCTCGTCGGTCTTCTCCTCATTCCTATTCCTTCCTCCTCTTTCTCCACCAACTCCTCCTCCTCCTGTTCCTCCCCTGTTCCTCCTCCTCCTGCACGTGTTCCTCCTCTTCCTCGTCCTCCTCCCCCTCGCTCCTCCTCCTCACCTCTTCTTCTGCTGCTGCTGCTGATGCAGCTCCATCTCCTCCTCCTCCTCCTCCCACCTCCTCCCCCCCTCTCTCCTCCTCTTCTCCTTCTCCTCCCTCCTTCCTCCTCCTCCTCCTCCTCCTCCTTCCCCCCTCCTCCTCCTCCCCTCCTCCTACCCCTCCTCCTCCTCCTCCTCCTCCTCCTCCTCCTCCTCTTCCTTCTTCCCCGGTCGTCGTCTTCGCCGTCGTCTTCCTCATGCGGAGGAGTGGTGAGGATACTCAGGAATATGCTTGTGAACGTTCGGGGGGCGCGTGTCCATACGTATCCCTTGTGAGCGTTCGGAGCGCTCGCCTATAGCACATTTGATCGCGATGATGCTGCAAGTTCTTGCGTAACTCTTCCCTTTCACGCGCGTCCCGTTCGTGTCAGGAAAGGTTTTGAAAACGAGCGTTTCGCTCGAGACATCCTCCCAAAATCGTGAAGTTGGGGGTCGTATCTTAAGACGTCGTTTGCTAAACATGGGCGTTTCGCTCGGGACATCCTAAAACATTCGGGATCTCGAAATCGCTCGCCTAATTTTCGGATCCTCGAAAATGGGCGTTTCGCCTGAGACATCCTCGAACAAATGGGATGCCGACAGAGCTCTTGTAAGGCATCTTTTCGGAGCGATCTCGGATGACCCCCAAGATAGCCCAAGAAGCGAAAATATTGGGAAAAACCATGTGTTGGAAACACTTTCGTTGACAAATCAGCGTTTCGCTCGAGACATCCACCCAAAAAATCCTCTTCCTCCTCCTCTTCCTCCTCCTCCTTTTCCTCCTTCTCCTCCTCCTCCACCTCCTCCTCCTCCTCCTCCTCCTCCTTCTGTTCTTCTTCCTCCTCCTCCTCCTCGTCCTCTTCCTCATCTTCCTCCTCCTCCTCCTCGCCTTCTTCCTACTTCTCCTTCCTCCTCCTCCTCCTCCTCCTCCTCCTCCTCCTCGTCCTCCTCCTCGTCGGTCTTCTCCTCTTCCTCTTCCTCCTCTTTCTCCTCCAACTCCTCCTCCTCCTGTTCCTCCTCCTGTTCCTCCTCCTCCTGCTCCTGTTCCTCCTCTTCCTCGTCCTCCTCCCCCTCCTCCTCCTGACCTCTTGTGCTGCTGCTGCTGCTGATACTGCTCCTTCTTCTCCTCCTCCTCCTCCTTCTCCTCCTCCTCCTCCTCGCTCCCCTCCCCCTCCTCCTCCTCCTCCTTCTCATCCTCCCCTCCTCCTCTCTCCTCCTCCTCCTCTCCCTTCTTCCCCGGTCGTCGTCTTCGCCGTCGTCTTCCTCATGCGGAGGAGTGGTGAGGATACTCAGGAATATGCTTGTGAACGTTCGGGGGGCGCGTGTCCATACGTATCCCTTGTGAGCGTTCGGAGAGCTCGCCTGTACTACATTTGATCGCGATGATGCTGCAAATTCTTGCGTAACTCTTCCCTTTCACGCGCTTCCCGTTCATGTCAGGAAAGGTTTTGAAAACGGGCGCTTCGCTCGAGACATCCTCCCAAAATCGTGAAGTTGGGGGTCGTATCTTAAGACGTCGTTTGCTAACAATGGGCGTTTCGCTCGGGACATCCTCCAACAATCGGGATCTCGAAATCGCTTGCCTAATTTTCGGATCCTCGAAAATGGGCGTTTCGCCAGAGACATCCTCGAACAAATGGGATGCCGACAGAGCTCCTGCAAGGCATCTGTTCGGAGCGATCTCGGATGACCCCCAAGATGGCCCAAGAAGCGAACATATTGAAAAAAAAACATGTGTTTCAAACACTTGCGTTGAAAAATCAGCGTTTCGCTCGAGACATCCTCCCAACAAATCCTCTTCCTCCTCCTCCTCCTCTTCCTCCTCCTCCTTTTCCTCCTCCTCCTCCTCCTTCTGTTCTTCTTCTTATTCCTCCTCCTCCTCCTCCTCCTTCTCCTCCTCCTCGTCCTCTTCCTCATCTTCCTCCTCCTCCTCGCCTTCTTCCTACTTCTCCTTCCTCCTCCTCCTCCTCCTCCTCCTCCTCCTCCTCCTCCTCCTCCTCCTCCTCGTCGGTCTTCTCCTCTTCCTCTTCCTCCTCTTTCTCCTCCAACTCCTCCTCCTCCTGTTCTTCCTCATTTTCCTCCTCCTCCTGCTCCTGTTCCTCCTCTTCCTCGTACTCCTCCCCCTCCTACTCCTCACCTCTTCTGCTGCTGCTGCTGATGCTGCTCCTTCTCCTCCTCCTCCTCCTCCTCCTCCTCCTCCCTCCTCCTACCTCCCTCCTCCTCCTCCTCCCCTCCTCCTCATCCTCCTCCTCCTCCTCCTCCTCCTCCTCCTCTCCCTTCTTCCCTGGTCGTCGTCTTCGCCGTCGTCTTCCTCATGCGGAGGAGTGGTGAGGATATGCAGGAATATGCTTGTGAACGTTCGGGGGGCGCTTGTCCATACGTCTTGTGAGCGTTCGGAGAGCTCGCCTATACTACGTTTGATCGCGATGATGCTGCAAGTTCTTGCGTAACTCTTCCCTGTCACGCGCTTCCCGTT
>CAUYUJ010020189.1:85000-150000 GCA_963575745.1 Prorocentrum cordatum
GATGATGATGATGACGACGGTGATGCTGATCATGATCTCGCCGTGGGTGTCAGCGCCATTTCTGAACTCGCGCGGGTAGTGAACTCCACCTGGTGCCTTTGGTGGACGTGCGGGGTGAGCGGCACGTCTGAACTCGCGCGGTCGTGAACCCCATCTGGTACATTTTGTGGACGTTCGGCGTGAGCGCCACGTCTGAACTTGCGCGGGTAGTGAACTCTATCTGGTCCCTTTGGGGACGTTGTGGGTGAGCGGCACGTCTGAATTTGCGCTGGTAGTGAACTCCATCTGGTACCCTTTGTGGACGTTCGGGGTGAGCGCCACGTCTGAACTTGCGCGGGTAGTGAACTCCACCTGGTACCCCCTGTGAACGTTTGGGAAGAGCGCCTACGTGACATGTGGCTTTAATGTTGGTGCACGTTCTTGCCAAGCTCTTCGATTTCACGCGCTTCCCGTTCATGTCAAGAAAGGTTCCCCAGAATGGCCATTTCGCCTGAGACATCCTCACAAAATGGAGATGTTGGAGGCTATCGTTCAAGACGTTTTATGTTAAAAATGACGATTTCGCCTGAGACATCCTCGAAAAAACAGGATGTTGAAATCGGTCGCGAAATCTTCGGCTCTTCGAACATGGGGCTCTCGCCTGAGAAATCCTCGAAAAAGTAGGATGTCGAAAAAGCTGCTTTCAGACCTCTTATGCCAAAAATGAGCGTTTCGCCTGAGACATCCTCAGAAAATGGAGATGTTGAAATCGATGGCGAAACCTTCGGATCTTCGACAATGTAGATTTCGCCTGAGACATCCTCCAAACAATGAGAGGTTGAAGTAGATGTTGTACGACATCTTTAAGGGACGCTCGCTGAACTCAGGCGGGGAGTGAACTCTGGCTGGTGTTGGCCCTGATCCTCCGCGGGAATCAGCCCCCGTCCGCAGTCCACATATGTTGTAGCTGTTCGGCTCATCCGGTCTCAGTCTGTACTATCGGAGAGATCCTTGCACGTACATTTATCTCGCGGTATTTCGCGTTTTCATCTACGTTCGGGTGAGCGCCACGTTTCAATTTGCGCGGCTAGTGAACCCTATCTGGTATATTTTAGGGAGTTCGGGTGAGGGCCACGTCTGAACTTGCGCGGGTAGTGAACTCCACCTGGTACCCCTTGTGGACGGTCGGGAAGAGCGCCTAGGCGACATGCGACATCAATGTTGGTGCACGTTCTTGCCAGGCTCTTCGATTTCACGCGCTTCCCGTTCATGTCAAGATAGGTTCCCCAGAATATCCATTTCGCGTGAGACATCCTCACACAATGGATATGTTGGAGGCTATCGGTTAAGGCTTTTTATATTCCAAATGACGATTTCGCCTGAGACATCCTCACAAAATGGGGATGTTGAAATCGGTCGCGGAATCTTCGGATCTGCAAACATGGGGCTCTCGCCAGAGACATCCTCGAAACAATAGGATGTTAGAAAAGCTGCTTTAAGACCTCTTGTTTGACAAATGAGCCTTTCGCCTGAGACATCCTCAGAAAAAATTGAGATATTGAAATCGCTGGCGAAACCTTCGGATCTTCGAAAATGTAGATTTCGCCTGAGACATCCTCCAAAAAATGAGAGGTTGAAGTAGATGTTGTACGACATCTTTAAGGGACGTTCTCGAAGGATCTCCAGGATTGCCCAAAAGGCACATTCATTGAAAACTAAGTGCTTGTTCAACATTTTTGTTTAAACGTATGACGGAAAGCGCGCGTTAGCGTGCGGTCCGTTAGTCGGAAGAAATTGGACTTGGGGGAGTTCGAGGGGGGTGGCATCGCCGGGCCCGGATGACGGAAAGCGCGCGTTAGCGTGCGGTCCGTTAGTCGGGAGAAATTGGACTTGGGGGAGATCGAGGGGGTTGGCATCCGCGGACCCGGATCTAATTGCCTTCCCGCTTTGTTTTTTTATCGAATAGGACGGCCTTCGGGGCTCAAAAACAGCGTTTCGCTCGAGACATCATCGGAGAACGCTTCTTGGGCGCTTCTTGGGCCGTCTTAGGCGCACAGCCCAAGAAGCGGCCAAGACGGCGCCCAAGACGGCCCAAGACGGCCCAAGAAGCGCCCAAGACGGCCCATGAGCGCTCCAAGAAAGCCCAAGACCGCCCAAGGCGGCCCCAAGACGTCCCAAGAGGCCTCCACGAAACCCCAGGAGGCGCCCACGAGGCGTCCCAAGAAGGCCCCACGAGGCCAAAATCATTGATTTTCTAAAGGAAAACGTACATTTCTAGCATATACGGCTTTTCGCCTTTCATGGCGTCGAAGACCGTCCAAGAGGCCCCAAAGACCGCCCCAAGACGGCCCAAGATGTTCCCAAGAGGCCCCCACAATAGCCCAAGAGGGCGCCCAGACGGGCCAAGAGGCGCCCAAGACTGTCCAAGAGGCCCCCAAGAGCGCCCCAAGAAGGCCCAAGAGGCCTCCAAGAGAGCCCAACAACGGCCCAAGAGGGCGCCAAGACGGCCCAAGAGGCGCCAAGGCGGCCCAAGACGGCCCCAGGACGGCCCCAAGAAGGCCCCAAGAGGCCCCCAAGAGAGCCCAAAGACGGCCAAAGGCAGCCTCGTCCGTTCACCCCCGCCACCCAGAAGCCCCCAGGAGGCCCCAAGAGGCACCCGAAAAGCCCCAAAAGGTCCCCAAGAGGCACCCCCAAGACGTCCCAAGAGACCTCCACGACGCCCCAGGAGGCGCCCACGGGGCGTCCCAAGAGGGCCTTCGGGGCTTCCAAACAGCGTTTCGCTCGAGACATCATCGGAGAACGCTTCTTGGGCGCTTCTTGGGCCGTTTTAGGCGCCTAAGACAGCCCAGGAAGCGGCCAAGACGGCGCCCAAGACGGCCAAAGATTGCCCAAGAAGCGCCCAAGACGGCCCAAGAGCGTTCCAAGAAAGCCCAAGACCGCCCAAGACGGCCCCAAGACGTCCCAAGAGGCCTCCACGACGCCCCAGGAGGCGCCCACGAGGCGTCCCAAGAGGGCCCCACGAGGCCAAAATCATTGATTTTCTAAAGGAAAG
This sequence comes from Prorocentrum cordatum, assembly GCA_963575745.1. Taxonomy (NCBI): domain Eukaryota; class Dinophyceae; order Prorocentrales; family Prorocentraceae; genus Prorocentrum; species Prorocentrum cordatum. The sequence continues at coordinate 88,032 of CAUYUJ010020189.1, forward strand.
CGTGCATTTTTTGCATATTCGGCTTTTCGCCTTTCATGGCGTTGAAGACGGCTCAAGAGGCCCCCAAGACCGGCCCAAGACGGCCCAAGATGTTCCCAAGAGGCCCCCACAATAGCCCAAGAGGGCGCCCAGACGGGCCAAGAGGCGTCCAAGACTGTCCAAGAGGCCCCCAAGAGCGCCCCAAGAAGGCCCAAGAGGCCCCCAAGATCGTCCCAAAACGGCCAAAGAGGGCGCCAAGACGGCCCAAGAGGCGCCAAGGCGGCCCAAGACGGCCCCAGGACGGCCCCAAAAAGGCCCCAAAAGGCCCCCAAGAGAGCCCAAAGACGGCCAAAGGCAGCCTCGTCCCTTCACCACCGCAGCCCAGAAGCTCCCAGGAGGCCCCCAGAGGTCCCCGAAAAAACCCCAAAGGTCCCCAAGAGGCACCCAAGAGGCCCCCAAGAGCCCCCCAAGAGGCCAAACTACTCCCAAAGGCTCTTAGCACCGCGGCTCCCAAGAGCGAGCGGTGACGTAATCGAGCTCATAAGACCAAAGCTCCCAACAGAGAGCTGCGGCGTAATAAGTTCTTGCAGCCAGGGCACAGGGACGGGCGGCAACGCGTGGACAACGAGCGGTCCACGCAAGGAGAACGCGGGGTTCTGGAAAGCTGGCAGCCCAAACGCGGAAAACGCAACGCGACCCGACCGCCCCCTCCAAAACAAGAAACGCGCTCAAAGAATGCTCCGCGACTCTCCGAGGCTGAGATAGGACAAGAGCGACGGGGAGGGAGGAAATAAGAGGTGTAAGAGCGGACGAGCCAGCGATCCCGTGCGCTCTGAAAGTAAGTGCGCTTTCCGTCCCCGTGCCAAGCAGGTCTAATTGCCCTCCCGCTTCGTTTTTTATCCAGTAGGACGGCCTTCGGGGCTTACAAACAGCACCTCGCTCGAGGCATCATCGGAGAACGCTTCTTGGGCCGTCTTAAGCGCCTAAGACAGCCCAGGAAGCGGCCAAGACAGCGCCCAAGACGGCCAAAGACTGCCCAAGAAACGCCCAAGACGGCCCATGAGCGCTCCAAGTGAGCCCAAGACCGCCCAAGACGGCCCCAAGGCGTCCCAAGAGGCCTCCACGACGCCCCCGGAGGCGCCCACGAGGCGTCCCAAGAGGGCCCCAAGAGGCCAAACTCATTGATTTTCTAAAGGAAAGCGTGTATTTTTTTGCATATTCGGCTTTTCGCCTTTCATAGCGTTGAAGACGGTCCAAGAGGCCCCCAAGACCGCCCCAAGACGGCCCAAGATGTTCCCAAGAGGCCCCCAAAATAGCCCAAGAGGGCGCCAAGACGGGCCAAGAGGCGTCCAAGACTGTCCAAGAGGCCCCCAAGAGCGCCCCAAGAAGGCCCAAGAGGCCCCCAAGAAGGCCGCAAAACGGCCCAAGAGGGCGCCAAGACGGCCCAAGAGGTGCCAAGACGGCCCAAGAACGTCCCCAGGACGGCCCCAAAAAGGCCCCAAAAGGCCCCCAAGAGAGCCCAAAGACGGCCAAAGGCAGCCTGGTCCCTTCACCCCCGCAGCCCAGAAGCTCCCAGGAGGCCCCCAGAGGCACCCGAAAAGCCCCAAAATGTTCCCAAGAGGCACCCAAGAGGCTCCCCAAGAGCCCCTCAAGAGGCCCAAAATACTCCCAAAGGCTCTTAGCACCGCGGCTCCCAAGAGCGAGCGGTGACGTAATCGAGCTCATAAGACCAAAGCTCCCAACAGAGAGCTGCGGCGTAATAAGTTCTTGCAGCCAGGGCACAGGGACGGGCGGCAACGCGTGGACAACGAGCGGTCCACGCAAGGACAACGCGGGGTTCTGGAAAGCTGGCAGCCCAAACGCGGAAACGCAACGCGACCCGACCGCCCCCTCCAAAACAAGAAACGCGCTCAAAGAAAGCTCCGCGACTCTCCGAGGCTGAGATAGGACAAGAGCGAGGGGAAGGGAGTCAATAAAAGGTGTAAGAGCGGAAGAGCCAGCGATACCGTGCGCTCTGAAAGTAAGTGCGCTTTCCGTCCCCGTGCCAAGCATGACGGAAAGCGCGCGTTAGCGTGCGGTCCGTTAGTCGAAAGAAATTGGACATGGGGGAGTTCGAGGGGGGTGGCATCGCCGGGCCCGGATGACGGAAAGCGCGCGTTAGCGTGCGGTCCGTTAGTCGGAAGAAATTAGACTTGGGGGTTGGCATCCGCGGACCCGGATCTAATTGCCCTCCCGCTTCGTTTTTTTATCGAGTAGGACGGTTTTCGGGGCTTAAAAACAGCGTTTCGCTCGAGACATCATCGGAGAACGCTTCTTGGGCGCTTCTTGGGCCCTCTCAGGCGCCTAAGACAGCCCAAGAAGCGGCCAAGACGGCGCCCAAAACGCCCCAAGACGGCCCAAGAAGCGCCCAAGACGGCCCATGAGCGCTCCAAGAGAGCCCAAGGCGGCCCCAAGATGTCCCAAGAGGCCTCCACGACGCCCCAGGAGGCGCCCACGAGGCGTCCCAAGAGGGCCCCACGAGGCCAAAATCATTAATTGTCTTAAGGAAAACGTGCATTTCTAGCATATGCGGCTTTTCGCCTTTCATGGCGTTGAAGACGGTCCAAGAGGCCCCAAAGACCGCCCCAAGATGGCCCAAGATGTTCCCAAGAGGCCCCCAAAATAGCCCAAAAGGGCACCAAGACGGGCCAAGAGGCGCCCAAGACTGTCCAAGAGGTCCCCAAGAGCGCCCCAAGAAGGCCCACGAGGCTCCCAAGAGGGCCCCAAAACGGCCCAAGAGTGCGCCAAGACGGCCCAAGAGGTGCCAAGACGGCCCAAGACGGCCCCAGGACGGCCCCAAGAAGGCCCCAAGAGGCCCCCAAGAGAGCCCAAAGACGGCCAAAGGCAGCCTACTCCCTTCACCCCCGCAGCCCAGAAGCTCCCAGGTGGCCCCCAGAGGCACCCGAAAAGCCCCAAAAGGTCCCCAAGAGGCACCCACGAGGCTCCCCAAGAGCCCCCCAAGAGGCCCATAATGCTCCCAAAGGCTCTTAGCACCACGGCTCCCAAGAGCGAGCGGTGACGTAATCGAGCTGATAAGACCAACGCTCCCAACAGAGAGCCCAAGAAGCGCCCAAGACGGCCCAAGAGCGCTCCAAGAGAGCCCAAGACCACCCAAGGCGGCCCCAAGGCGTCCCAAGAGGCCTCCACGACGCCCCAGGAAGCGCCCACGAGGCGTCCCAAGAGGGCCCCAAGAGGCCTGTCTTAAGGATTATCCCGGCAAAGCAACCTAACAGCGATGTGTAGAAGCATATCTGAAAGCATTCCCCTTAAGATTCAGATGAAAATCCAGTTGTCGAATTCCGCTGTTCTCGCAGTCGTAGTCGCATTCGCGATGACAGTCGCAGCGGCAACGGCAGTCGCAGTCACAGCCTCAGCCTCAGCCTGCCTCCTCCTCCTCCTCTTTCTCCTGCTCCTCCTCCTCCTCCTCCTCCTCCTCCTCCCTCTCCTCCTCCCCGCCTCCTCCTCCTCCTCCTCTTCCTCCTGCTCGTCCTCGTTCTCGTCCTCCTCGCCTTGCTCGTCCTCCTCCTCCTGGTGCTCTCTCCTCCTCCTCCTCCTCCTCCTCCTCCTCCTCCTCCTCCTCCTCCTCCTCCTGGTGGTCCTCGTTCTCCTCCTCCTCCTGGTGCTCTCCCCCCCCCTCCTCCTGCACCTCGTCCTCCTCCTCCTCCTCCTCGTCCTCCTCCTCCTCTTCCTCCTCCTCCTCCTCCTCCTCCTCCTCCTCCTCCTCCTCCTCCTCCTCCTCCTCCTGGTAGTCCTCCCCCTCCCCTCCTCCTCCTCCTCCTCCTCCTCTTCCTGGTCGTCCTCGTTCTCGTCCTCCTCGTCTTGCTCGTCCTCCTCCTCCTGGTGCTCTCTCCTCCTCCTCCTCCTCCTCCTCCTCCTCCTCCTCCTCCTCCTCCTCCTCCTCCTCCTCCTCCTGGTGGTCCTCGTTCTCCTCCTCCTGGTACTCTCCCCCCCCCTCCTCCTCCTCCTCCTCGTCCTCGTCCTCCTCCTCCTCCTCCTCCTCTTCCTCCTCCTCCTCCTCCTCCTCCTCCTCTCCGCCTCCTCCTCCATCCTGGTACTTACTCCTCCCCCTCCCCTCCTCCTCCTCTTCCTGGTCGTCCTCCTCCTCCTGGTCGTCCTCCTCCTCCTGCTCGTCCTCCTCCTCCTCCTGCTCGTCCTTCTTCTCCTGCTCCTCCTGCTCCTCGTCCTGCTCCTGCTCGTCCTCGTCCTCCTGGTCTTGCTCGTCCTCCTCCTCGTCGTGCTCTTGCCCCTGCTGAAAATGTGGCCCAGGAATGGGAGTTCCGGGAAGTCGAAGAGCACGAAGTTGCCTACAGTTGGCTACGGGCATTCAAAATGTGGCCCGGGAATGGAGTTCTGGGAACTCGAAGAGCACGAAGTGGCCTACAGTTGGCTCCGGGCATTCAAAATGTGGCCCGGGAATGGAGTTCTGGGAACTCGAAGAGCACGAAGTGGCCTACAGTTGGCTCCGGGCATTCAAAATGTGGCCCGGGAATGGAGTTCTGGGAAGTCGAAGAGCACGAAGTGGCCTACATTTGGCTCCGGGCATCCAAAATGTGGCCCGGGAATGGAGTTCTGGGAACTCGAAGAGCACGAAGTGTGTGACTGTTGCATCCGGCCCTCCAGAATGTGGCCCGGGAATGGCGTTCTGGGACTCGAAGAGCACGAAGTGTGTGACTGTTGCATCCGGTTATTCTAAATGTGGCCCGGGAATGGCGTTCTGGGATCTCGAAGAGCACGAAGTGTGTGACTGTTGCATCCGGGTATTCAGAATGTGGCCTGGGAATGGAGTTCTGGGAAGTCGAAGAGCACGAAGTGTGTGACTGTTGGTGAAAAACGAGCCCGGCACCCTGCCGCCCGGCAACTCCCCAACACCTGCCCGGACCCCCCTGTGGAGTGATTTGTGAGCTCTTTTGAGTCAACTAGAAACCTATCAGTCTTCGCTGTTAGGTAAAAACGTGCATTTTTTGCATAGACGGCTTTTCGCCTTTCATGGCGTTGAAGACGGTCCAAGAGGCCCCCAAGACCGCCCCAAGACGGCCCAAGATGTTCCCAAGAGGCTCCCAAAATAGCCCAAGAGGGCGCCAAGACGGGCCAAGATGCGTCCAAGATTGTCCAAGAGGCCCCCAAGAACGCCCCAAGAAGGCCCAAGGGGCCCCCAAGAAAGCCCCAAAACGGCCCAAGAGGGCGCCAAGACGGCCTAAGAGGCGCCAAGACGGCCCCAGGACGGCCCCAAGAAGGCCCCAAGAGGCCCCCAAGAGAGCCCAAAGGCGGCCAAAGGCAGCCTACTCCCTTCACCCCCACAGCCCAGAAGCTCCCAGGAGGCCCCCAGAGGCACCCGAAAAGCCCCAAAAGGTCCCCAAGAGGCACCCACGAGGCTCCCCAAGAGCCCCCCAAGAGGCCCAACATACTCCCAAAGGCTCTTAGCACCGCGGCTCCCAAGAGCGAGCGGTGACGTAATCGAGCTGATAAGACCAAAGCTCCCAACAGAGAGCTGCTGCGTAATAAGTTCTTGCAGCCAGGGCACAGGGACGGGCGGCAACGCGTGGACAACGAGCGGTCCACGCAAGGACAACGCGGGGTTCTGGAAATGCTGGCAGCCCAAACGCGGAAAACGCAACGCGACCCGACCGCCCCTTCCAAAACAAGAAACGCGGGGAAGGGAGTCAATAAAAGGTGTAAGAGCGGACGAGCCAGCGATCTCGTGCGCTCTGGAAGTAAGTGCGCTTTCCGTCCCCGTGCCAAGCAAGTCTAATTGCCTTCCCGCCTCGTTTTTTATCTAGTAGGACGGCCTTCGGGGTTTAACAACGGCGTTTCGCTCGAGACATCATCGGAGGGCGCTTCTTGGGCCGTCTTAGGCGCCTAAGACAGCCCAGGAAGCAGCCAAGACGGCGCCCAAGACGCACTGTCCGGAGGCTTTGTGCAAATGTGCGGCCAAGTTTAATCTTTGCTGCCAGGATCCGCGCGCAGTGTCGCAAGCACGGGGCGGTGCAAGCGGCGTGGAACCAGGGTCCTGGCTGAACAAAAAAACAAAAAAAACAAAAAACGGCGCCCAAGACGGCCGACGACTGCCCAAGAAGCGCCCAATACGGCCCAAGAGCGCCCCAAGACCGCCCAAGACGGCCCCAAGGCGTCCCAAGAGGCCTCCACGACCCCCCAGGAGGCGCCCACGAGGCGTCCCAAGAGGGCCCCAAGAGGCCAAAATCATTGATTTTCTCAAGGAAACCGTGCATTTTTAGCATATACGGCTTTTCGCCTTTCATAGCGTTGAAGACGGTCCAAGAGGCCCCCAAGACCGCCCCAAGACGGCCCAAGATGTTCCCAACAGGCTCCCACAATAGCCCAAGAGGGCGCCACGACGGGCCAAGAGGCGTCCAAGACTGTCCAAGAGGCCGCCAAGAGCGCCCCAAGAAGGCCCAAGAGGCACCCAAGAAGGCCCCAAAACGGCCCAAGAGGGCGCCAAGACGGCCCAAGAGGTGCCAAGACGGCCCAAGACGGCCCCAAGACGGCCCCAAAAGGCCCCCAAGGGAGCCCAAAGACGGCCAAAGGCAGCCTCGTCCCTTCACCCCCGCAGCCCAGAAGCTCCCAGGAGGCCCCCAGAGGCCCCCGGAAAACCCAAAAGGCTCCCAAGAGGCACCCAAGAGGCTCCCCAAGAGCCCCCCAAGAGGCCCAAAATACTCCCAAAGGCTCTTAGCACCGCGGCTCCCAAGAGCGAGCGGTGACGTAATCGAGCTGATAAGACCAAAGCTCCCAACAGAGAGCTGCGGCGTAATAAGTTCTTGCACGCCAGGGCACAGGGACGGGCGGCAACGCGTGGACAACGAGCGGTCCACGCAAGGACAACGCGGGGTTCTGGAAAGCTGGCAGCCCAAACGCGGAAAACGCAACGCGACCCGACCGCCCCCTCCAAAACAAGAAACGCGCTCAAAGAAAGCTCCGCGACTCTCCGAGGCTGAGATAGGACAAGAGCGAGGGGAAGGGAGTCAATAAGAGGTGTAAGAGCGGACGAGCCAGCGATCTCGTGAAAGTAAGTGCGCTTTCCGTCCCCGTGCCAAGCAGGTGACGGAAAGAGCGAGGTACGAGCGAGTGACGTTGAGTAGGGGGCGAAGCCCTTCTTAGGGGGGGTCCAGGGGGGGTGCGAGGCGCAGACGGAATGGTCTAATGGCCCGTTTCCCTCGTATTTGTTCGAGTGAAGCGGCTCCCGGGCGGCTCCCATGGCCCGCTTCTTCCCCAGACGGGCCCGAGACGGCCCAGAGGCCCCAAAGGTCGTCCCAAGACGGCCCCGAAGGTGCCCCAAACGGGCCCAAAACGGTCCAAGAGGGCCCCCAGACGGGCCCAAGACGGCCTAAGAGGCCCCAAAGATCATCCCAAGACGGCCCCAGAGGCGCCCCAAAGGGGCCCAAAACGGTCCAAGATGGCCTTCAGGCGGCCCCAATAACGGCCAAGAGGGCCCCGAAGTTTTTAGGAGAGCCCAAGAGGGCCCCAATAGGCTCCCCAGCGCCCGAAGAGGCGGAGGAGGAGGAGGAGGAGGAGGAGGAGGAGGAGGAGGAGGAGGAGGAGGAGGAGGAGGGGGAGGAGGCGGAGCGCGGGGTGACGTAACAAGCTCTCAACGCCAAGGCTCCCAGTACGAACGGTGTTGTGAGTACTTTCGGTAAGTTCCTGAAGCGCTCTTTCCGTTTCCGTGCCGGCCCAGGTCGAATGGCTTTCGGCCCATCCCGCCACCGTGCTTGGGTTGTTGGTCAGAGGTTCCCCAGAATGGCCATTTCGCTTGAGACATCCTCACAAAATGGAGATGTTGGAGGCTATCGTTTAAGGCTTTTTATATTACAAATGACGATTTCGCCTGAGACATCCTCACGAAATGGGGATACTGAAATCGGTCGCGGAATCTTCGGATCTGCAAAAATGGGGCTCTCGCCTGAGACATCCTCGAAACAATAAGATGTTGAAAAAGCTGTTTTAAGACCTCTTGTTTGACAAATGAGCATTTCGCCTGAGACATCCTCAGAAAAAATGAGATATTGAAATCGCTGGCGACACCTTCGGATTTTCGAAAATGTAGATTTCGCCTGAGGCATCCTCCAACAAATGAGAGGTTGAAGTAGATGTTGTACGACAGGTGGAGCTGGCTGCCCATGTCAGCTAGTAGCGCCGCTGAACTCAGGCGGGGAGTGAACTCTAGCTGGTGTTGGCCCTGATCCTCCGCGGGAATCAGCCCCCGCCCGCCGTCCACATATGTTATAGCTGTTCGGCTCATCCGGTCTCCGTATCCTTTTTGGCTCAAGCCATTTTGGCTCAAGTTCGAAACCTTGCCGCGAGGCTTCGAGCTTGTCCGCAGCCGTGCGGCGGGCTCGGACGGTTCTGGCGTGTGTGCTGCCCACCGAGCCGCATGGGCGCGCCATGGGATATCTCGTCTGTCTCGTCTGTCGCGATGCTGGCAAGACTTCGTGGATCCCCGACACCAGCCCCCGCCAGAAGTGTAAGTTCTGAAGTATTCCTTTTCCTGGCCGCTCCAAAGGACAGGTCCCAGGAAAACACGGTCGCAAAGGCGACAAAGACGGCAAAGGCAGGAGCAAAGGCAGTGGCAGTGAGCATGTCTTGTCTCCTCCCCGTGCTCGTTTCCATGATCGTCATGTTGTCGACGGTACTGCCACTCCCCCAGTTCGGTTTTTGGATGAACGTCTTCAGGCTCCATTGGATGAGGAAGTGCAGGATCGATTCGGGTATGACTCTGGCGACGACGGTCTTGGCAGCGATCGTGGTTTTTGGGCTGACTACGTCGACGACGACGTTGATGGCGGCTGTGTCGACACCAATGGCAATGAGCTCTTGGTTACGCAGATTGATCAGATTATCAAGGCCCTTTTGGGCCAGCTGGATTCCCTTCGCCTGCTTCCGCCGACCAGGTACGTTCGCGATCAGGTCTCGGGTCTCCAGGATGAGGTGCATCATCTCCGTGCACAAAAGTCAGACTTGCTTACCGTTCCCCAGAAGCGTGCGTTCTATAAGCAGCGTCATCACTGGGCCAGTAAGAAGTTTGACAAGCTCTCTAGCCAGATCCGTGAGTTCGATCGAAGGATCCTGGACCTTCAGAGCGAAAGGGACGCCCTCTGCTCTCGTCAGGAGCGGGTCGCCCAGGATTTGGCTATGTGGCATTCTAAATTGCTGGATCTCCCGTCGAGCGAGCCAGTCCCTGAGGGCTTCACGCCCCCAGATCTATCAGCCGCGGCGGACGTCTTCGCAGCTTCCCAGGCAGTGCAGAGAGACAAGAAGCTTGCTCAGGCGTTGCGGGACCTCCAGGGTATCGTTATGTCTGGCTATGCTCCTGTTGGTGTTGCCAGTGAACCTCGGTCCCAGTTTGAGGAGCCCAGGATGTCTGTCGACCAGCAAGGTTGCCCAACGCGTGTTGCCAGGGCTCCTCCCCGTTCCTCTTCCTCACTGCCGCCTGCGCAGAAACGTCCTGCCCATGCCCCTGATGCTGCAGTTGATCAGCCGGGACAGTCAGGAAGGTTTTCGCCGTCGGCTGCCGCCACCTCTGGCCCCGCCGACACCCCAGCAGTGGTGGAGGGCTCCAATCCCAAGGGCCCGTCTGACCTTTAACACATCGGAGACCCGGCCCGACAAGTCAGCCTTCGGACAGAAGCCGCGTCGGGACTGGGTCATCGTTACTGTGAATGTTACCTCCTGGTCCAATGCCGATATTTTCCTGGAGGCTTATTCTGATCGGTTTGATGCTGTTGGTTTTCAAGAACTCTGTCGCACGGAAGAGGCTATCGAGTTCGCAGTCAACCGTGCTCACAAGCATGGGTTCCATGCGCACCTCCACCCCTCAGTCAGTACTCATAAAGGCGGCTTGAGTTCAGGAGTGGGCCTTGTCTCGCAGTATGCCAGGTCTTTCTCTGAAGTTGTATTGGACCCGATTGTTGCCGCGCCCCCATCCAGAGAGATTTATCCTGAAGCTATGGCATGGGGTCGTGGATTCAGGTACCCCTCGGGCCAATGTCTATTTGCATGCGGGGGAAGGCGCCGAGGATCGCAATGCCCAGCTACTGATGCAGGTGGCAGCAGTCATGAAGACCATATCCACCCCCTTTGTTATATCAGGGGATTGGAACATGTCCCCCAATGACTTGCAGAATACGGACTTCTTAACGCTCATAGGTGGGGTCATTGCCGCTCCAGATCGCCATACCTATGAGTCCGCGGGTGCCCAGTCTTTGATTGACTACTTTGTGGTTCACCCCTTGCTCTCGGCAGCAGTTAAGTGCGAGGTCTGGGAGACCCCCCTGATCCCCAAGCATCAGCCTGTCGCTCTCGCCCTTCGTGGAAATCTTCACTCTGATTTGGTATCGGTTTTTCGGCGTCCGCCGCGCATCCCTGTTATTCGGCCAGTGGGGTGTTCAAGTTGCCCGCCTTCCTGGGATGCCTTTCCTGACGCAGTCAACTCTGTGGAAGATTTGGAGCGTCTTACCTCTTCTTGGCTGAAGACGTCTGCCCAGGAGTTGCTCGCCCTTTTCCAGTTGCCAGATCCGCAGGATTACACCAAGTGGGGTGAGCCTCCCTCGACTATTCAGATTTCGGTTTCCAGGCTGTTTCCTGGAGGTGTGCTCTCGTCATACGAAGGAAGGCTCTGGAGGTATCTCTCTAACCGTCTTGGAACTCTTCTATATCTTGCTGACAAGCAGCTGTGGCCCGCGCATCGGAGAGCCTGTCAAGCCCTGCGCCGATATCGTCATTCGCAGCGTGATGGTGGTCCTCCCCCCGATTGGTCGTGGTGGAGGTATTATGCCAACAGGCTTGGTACCCTAGATCTTGGTTCCGTAGATTGGCTGCGGGGCGTCTTGGCTGAGTCCGCACCTGCTCTGGAACGCGCAGCATCGGCACAGAGGTACCAATCCTGGACATCACGGGCCATTCGATCGGTCCAGGAAGGGGGTTCTGCTGCGCACCGATTCGTCAAGGGATCTATGGATTGGGCTTCCTTTGACAAGACCACCCCGAACCCAGATGCCCCAGTCGGTACGCCGCAGCATCATCTTAAGGCGCGAGAAGGAGTTTGGCATGCTATCTGGGAGCCCATGCAGGAGCACCCTGACGATCCTTGCCTAGCCCTGGATTTCCCGCCGTTTCCGCCCGACTGCCTTGCATCCTTGCCTCGCCCGTCCCTGGACAAGTGCAGGCAGATGTGTCGCAGGTACAAAGCTCGTGCGTCGGTGGGATTGGACCCTATGCATCCACGTCACCATGCGCTGCTTTCCGACTCGTCTCTTCTTGCCCTGTTTGGTATCTGGCGCGCTGTCCTGCGATTGGGTAGATTTCCCCCCATTCTCGCTGTGTTCATCATGAATTTTATCCCGAAGGCTGATGGTGGCGAGCGTACGGTTGCCCTGTTCACGACGTGTGTGCGCACGTTCTCTCGGTTCTTCAGGCGCACGTATGGTGCTATGTGGGCGCGATTGCATCCTCGTCCGTACGTGTATGGTGTGCGCGGTCATTCCTGCCAAGCATGTGCGTGGCGCATGGGCGTGCTCACGGAGTTAGCATATGCCAAAGGTTTGTCCGTGTTTGCACTCTTGCTCGACATCCAGAAGGCTTTTGAACAGGTTCGCCATAAACTTCTCATAAGACGTGCTAGTGAGTTTGGGTTTCATCCAGCACTATTGAGGGTTTTCCTGTCTCTGTATCGTTCCCCACGTGTTGTCACGTTGCGGCGAATTGTTGGGGAGTGGGTCAGAGCTAGCAAGACTATTGTAGCAGGTTGCTCTTTTGCCGATCTGTTTATGCGTATTTTATTGATGCCCGAGTTGGATTCGTTTCGTCAGTCGCATCCAAATATGCACCTTGGCCTCGTCGCCGACGACGCCCAGGTCCTGGGGATAGGCTCGGAGAGGGAGTTGCTCAAAATCGGTCCCGATGCGTCGCACCTTTTGATGGGCAAGCTTACTTTCTCGGCATGTTTACCGCTCTCCGAGAAGAAAATCGTGCTCTTGGCTACTGACCCCCAGTTGGCTCAGAGCATTGCAGCTGAAACTCCACGTCTCGCTGGTGCAGTCAAGTTCTCGTGTCGAAACCTCGGGATTGACTACCAGTTACGTCAGGGGCGTCGTTCTCGTGCTGTTCTTACTGGTCGATTGAAAAAGGCCAGGTTTAAGGCCCGACGCCTATTGAAGATAAAGAAGGCTGGTGCAAAGGTTGCAGGTATTGTAAACACTAACTTGCGGCCCACTGTCATGTACGGCATTGACGTCGTCGGTCTATCTACTCACCGGATTCGTCAGGTCCGTGCTATATACCACGCTGGTCCTGGCACCGGTAAGCGTAGGTCTGTCACGATGGATTTGGCGTTGCATGGTGTTACCGACCCTGCTATCGATGCACATGCTGAGGTAATTCGTCTCTGGACTGTCTCTAGATGGGACTCTCTTCTTCCTGTCGGAATGATAGACCAAGTTTTCCAGTTTGCCTACGCCAAGGTGACGCCAGATACCCCGTGGACTGAATTGCAGGGCCCAGGACAGATTTTGGTTGCCACTATGCGTAGAATTGGGTGGTCTGCGGTGTCGCCCACAATATGGCGAACTTCTCTTGGAACCGATGTTGAGATTTCGTCTACTTCCCCTCGTGAGGTGGTGGCACTAGTGATTCGCGACGCGTCTGTTTGGTCCTGGAAACAGGCCTCTGAGCGTCAACCATCCTTCAGTCACCTGTCTGGACCCCCTTTCCTCCCCCCTCTTCTTTCCCTTTTGTCTAAGAAGACTGAAGGATGGGGTGTCCTCCAGCAACGTGCTTTGAGGACTTTTATATCTGGGGGCATATACATTAAACCTATGTGCCCCATTTGCCAGGTCGTCCCCTCTGACCCCGTGTTTCACACCCTGTATGAGTGTGGTGGGCTCGTGGAGTTTCGTCGTTGGTTCGGCCCGACTCCAGCCCTCACCCGTTGCATAGAGCAGTGCCGCGAGAACCCTGTCTGGACCACTGCCACGGTTCCCGACCCGCGCTATTGCTCCCTGCTTGCACCACCTTTCCCAGACCCTGTCTGGGAAGGAGCCGCAGACGGCCCCTTCTTCTCGTCGCCTGCGTATGGAGACGGCTCGGGAAAGCATGGTCCCTCGCCGCTCACTCTCCGTTGTGGATGGGGTGTCTGCTCATTTGCCCCGCGTAGTCGCAATGTTTTTGGTGGGCCCATCGCCAATGATCGGCTTCGGCTTAATGCTGGTGCATATGGCGTATATCCCTTTCCCACCCAGGATGTTTCAGGGGCTGGGCTTTATGCGTTTTTATTTTATCTAACCCATGCTGCCCCCTCCGACTGCTATGAGTTTGTCACTGATGCCCAGTACGTCGTGGACGGTTGGGCATTGGGATATGAAGCTACCACGCGCGGATGGGCCACTCACGCATCCGTGTGGGTCCGTGTCCACCGTGCGGCTTCAGATATCGGGTATCACCTAATTAAGGTAACCAAGGTTCGTGGCCACTCTACCTCTGCGGGTAATAAGCAAGCTGACAGACTTGCTAACCTAGGTGCTGACCTACACACTCTGGACACGGTCCTGCACGACCGTATCACGCGCTCTGGTTTGCTGGTGCGCAATCTTGGTGTGTATATCGGTCATTGTCTAGCATGGATTTTCAAGAATGTGCCCAACAAGGTTTGGGCGGCGGATTCTGACGAGTCCCCTGCCCCCACGGCCCCATCCTTAGTCCTCTCTGGTGCCTCTTCTGGGGCCTTGCATGAGCATTTCTGGGACCCCTCAGCGGGTCGTTTTCGATGCGTGAATTGTTGGGCGGGTTCAGTCTCCAAGAGCTATTTATTGCGTTCGCAGTGCTCTTCTCCCACTGGCGGTGGGCACGTGCTCAGGCGGCTAAATGATATCATAGTTTGTCGACGATGTGGCTGCTACTCGTGTAAGAAAGCAGTTGGTTTAACTAAATCATGCACTGGGCCTCCTCGGGCCTCTGGCACCATCTCACGGCTTCGACGCATGTGTGATGGTCGTGGCCCCCGCACTGATCAACCAGTCGGTGAGGTCACTGCGGTTGACAATGTCAACGTTATATATGCCTTTCCTGCCCCTCACGATGTCTTTAATTTTCAGGCATTGTTTGATCCTGCATGGCTTTTAGGGGCCCCGTAGATTTCCCGGGGTATACTTCGGAGGTGGGGTGGATGTAACGGTTCTGGCGTGTGTGCTGCCCACCGAGCCGCGCGGGCGCGCCGAGGGATATCTGGTCTGTCTCGTCTGTCTGAAGCCGGCAGGACTACTCGGATCCCCGACACCAGCCGCCAGAAGTGTTGGTCTGCAGTATTCCCTTTCCTGGCCGCTACAGAGGACAGCTTCCAGGAAGTAGGGTAGGCTTGGGATAAGTGGGTACAGAGGCGCTGAGAAGCAGGCACCCGTTCCGCCTGCGCCCACTTATCCCGTCTGTGATTTTGCCATTCCTCCCCTGGCCAGGCTCGCAAAGAGAGAATACTCTTGCCCGCCCGCCGCGCGGGGATAGCTGCGCACGCCTCTTTGTCTGCGCTTTCTCTCATGCAGTCGGGCAGTCGGACAGTCGAAATGTCTTATGGCTACGCGCCAGGGACTAGTAGGCTGAGGATGAGTGGGTACAGAGGCGCTAAGAAGCAGGCGCCCGTTCCGCCTGCGCCCACTCATCCTCCTTCTGTGCTGCTTTGGTCCTTCCCCCAGCCCAGGCTCGCAAAGAGAAGCAAAGACAATTCTCTTCGCTTCCTGCTGCGGGGGGCGGCGTGCTTTCTGCCTCTCTAGCCTTGCTCTCTGTAGTGTCCTGTGCCGATTCGTCAGGGTTCTAGGCTAGGCTAAGGATGAGCGGGTACAGAGGCGGTGAGAAACAGGCACCCGCACCGCCTGCGCCCACTCATCCTTTTTGTACTCCTTTTGTCCCCCCCAGCCCAGGCTCGCGAAGAGAGGAGGGGCTCTCCGCCGCCGTGCTGACTCTGTCTTGTTGTATAATTCTGCTGCTGGCCAGAGGTTGAGGCTGGGGGCCCAGGAGCCAGGGCGCGGGCTTCAAATTGTCTCACCAGTCTTGCCAGCATCGCTTGTCTGATCGGGCCCTCGATTTTTTTCGTTGTCCCTGTTTGCTCGGGTCGGTCCCTCGCTCGGCTCTGTCGGGTCCTGGTCCGTCCCTCGTTTCTTTCGGCCCTTCTTCGGGCCCCTCGCTCGTCGTTTCGGCGCCGCGGGCAGGGGCGTTCGGCAGGCGATCACCCGCGCGCAAATAAAAAAAAGGCTCATCCGGTCTCAGTCCGTACTATCGGAAAGATCATTGCACGTAGGTTTATCTCGCGGTATTTCGCGTTTTCATCTTTCCTTGCAGAATCTTATTCTTTCCGTACGTTTCGGGTGAGCACCACGTCTCAACTTGCGCGGCTAGTGAACCCTATCTGGTATATTTTAGGGAGTTCGGGTGAGGGCCGCGTCTGAACTTGCGCGGGTAGTGAACTCCACCTGGTACCCCTTGTGGACGGTCGGGAAGAACGCCTAGGCGACATGCGACATCAATGTTGCTGCACGTTCTTGCCAGCCTCTTCGATTTCACGCGCTTCCCGCTCATGTCAATATAGGTTCCCGACATGAGCGTTTCGCTCGAGACATCCTCACAAAATCGAGAAGTTGGGGGTCGTCTCTTAAGACGTCGTTTGCTAAAAATGGGCGTTCCGCTCGGGACATCCTCAAAACATCGGGATGTCGAAATCGACTTCCTAATTCTCGGTTCCTCGAAAATGGGCGTCTCGCCCGAGACATCCTCGATAACATGGGATGCCGACAGAGCTCTTGCAAGGCATCTTTTCGGAACGATCTCGGATGACCCCCAAGATGGCCCAAGAAGCGAGAATATTGAAAAACCAATTTGTTTTTCCCCACATGCTTCGTGGGGTTTTGGTTTTCTTCCCTGCCGCGCCGCGCCCGCGTCTCCCCCACACCCGCCCTCCTCCCCTCCTCCTCCTCCTCCTCCTCCTCCTCCTCCTCCTCCTCCTCCTCCTCCTCCTCCTCCTCCTCCTCCTCCTCCTCCTCCTCCTCCTCCTCCTCCTCAGCACAGCGCAGCACAGCACAGCAGACCGCAGCACAGCATAGGACAGCACAGCTCAGCAGAGCACAACACAGCACGTCTCGGCGACACGCGTCTACATACAGCCGCACGCATGAGCACACTCGCGCACATAAGACGACACCAGTCCTGGCATAGCAGGCGTGGCACTTTCTCGACACCATAGGGGGTGCGCAGGGGGTGGTCTCTCGCTGCGGTCTCTATACGCCCCAGTCGTCCTGCTATAGCAGGCGTGGCCCCAGTCGTCCTGGCATAGCAGGCGTGGCACTTTCTCGACACCATAGGGGGTGCGCAGGGGGTGGTCTCTCGCTGCGGTCTCTATACGCGCCGGTCGTCCAGGCATAGCAGGCGTGGCACTTTCTCGACACCATAGGGGGTGCGCAGGGGGTGGTCTCTCGCTGCGGTCTCTATACGCGCCGGTCGTCCAGGCATAGCAGGCGTGGCACTTTCTCGACACCATAGGGGGTGCGCAGGGGTGGTCTCTCGCTGCGGTCTCTATACGCGCCGGTCGTCCAGGCATAGCAGGCGTGGCACTTTCTCGACACCATAAGGGGTGCGCAGGGGGTGGTCTCTCGCTGCGGTCTCTATACGCGCCGGTCGTCCAGGCATAGCAGGCGTGGCACTTTCTCGACACCATAGGGGGTGCGCAGGGGGTGGTCTCTCGCTGCGGTCTCTATACGCGCCGGTCGTCCAGGCATAGCAGGCGTGGCACTTTCTCGACACCATAGGGGGTGCGCAGGGGGTGGTCTCTCGCTGCGGTCTCTATACGCGCCGGTCGTCCAGGCATAGCAGGCGTGGCACTTTCTCGACACCATAGGGGGTGCGCAGGGGGTGGTCTCTCGCTGCGGTCTCTATACGCGCCGGTCGTCCAGGCATAGCAGGCGTGGCACTTTCTCGACACCATAGGGGGTGCGCAGGGGGTGGTCTCTCGCTGCGGTCTCTATACGCGCCGGTCGTCCAGGCATAGCAGGCGTGGCACTTTCTCGACACCATAGGGGGTGCGCAGGGGGTGGTCTCTCGTTGCGGTCTCTATACGCGCCGGTCGTCCAGGCATGGCAGGCGTGGCACTTTCTCGACACCATAGGGGGTGCGCAGGGGGTGGTCTCTCGCTGCGGTCTCTATACGCGCCGGTCGTCCTGGCATAGCAGGCGTGGCACTTTCTCGACACCATAGGGGGTGCGCAAGGGGTGGTCTGTCGCTGCGGTCTCTATACGCGCCGGTCGTCCTGGCATAGCAGGCGTGGCACTTTCTCGACACCATAGGGGGTGCGCAGGGGGTGGTCCCTGAGCGCGGCTGCTATACGCGCCGGTCGTCCAGGCATAGCAGGCGTGGCACTTTCTCGACACCAGAGGGGGTGCGCAGGGGGTGGTCCCCGAGCGCGGCTGCTATACGCGCCGGTCGTCCAGGCATAGCAGGCGTGGCACTTTCTCGACACCAGAGGGGGTGCGCAGGGGGTGGTCCCTGAGCGCGCGGCTGCTATACGCGCCGGTCGTCCAGGCATAGCAGGCGTGGCACTTTCTCGACACCAGAGGGGGTGCGCAGGGGGTGGTCCCTGAGCGCGGCCGCTATGCACGACGGTCGTCCAGGCACAGCAGGCGTGGCACTTTCTCGACACCAGAGGGGGGCGCAGGAGGTGGTCCCTGAGCTCGGCCGCTATGCGCGACGGTCGTCCAGGCACAGCAGGCGTGGCACTTTCTCGACACCAGAGGGGGGCGCAGGGGGTGGTCCCTGAGCGCGGCGCTATACGCGCCGGTCGTCCAGGCATAGCAGGCGTGGCACTTTCTCGACACCAGAGGGGGTGCGCAGGGGGTGGTCCCTGAGCGCGGCCGCTATGCACGACGGTCGTCCAGGCACAGCAGGCGTGGCACTTTCTCGACACCAGAGGGGGGCGCAGGAGGTGGTCCCTGAGCTCGGCCGCTATGCACGATGGTCCTCCTCCCTTCTCTCCTCTTCTTCCTCCTCCTCCTCCTTGCCCTCTACCTCCTCTCCAGGAGGCCGACCTGGCTTGTCCGTGCTCGGCCGCCTTAGGTGTCTCGTGCTCGACCGACCTGACTTGTTCGACCGCCTTAGGTGTGGCGTGCTGGATCGATCTGACTTGTTCGACCGCCGTAGGTGTCTCGTGCTGGACCGACTTGACTTGTCCGACCGTTGGACAGCTCCGCTCTCGTGCTCGACCGCTTTGGGTGTCCCGTGCTCGCCCGCCATAGGTGTCTCGTGCTCGGCCGCCTTACGTGTCTCGTGCTCAACCGCCCTAGGTGTTCCGTTCTGGACCGACCTGACTTGTCTTTGCTCGGTCGCCTTACGAGTCCGGTGCTCGACCGACCTGGCTTGTTCGACCGCCCTAGGTGTTGCGTGTTCGGCCGACCTGACTTGTCCGCGCTCGGCCGCCCTAGGTGTCTCGTGCCTGAGAGAGGAGCATGATGAGGATGAGGGGTGGATGAGCAGGAGCAGGAGGACCAAGGGGACGAGGAGGGAAGGAGTTTAGGAGGAGAAGCGGGAAGAGGATGGGGACGGATGCGCAGGAGCAGAAGGAGCACGAGGAGGAGGGGGAAAAGGAGGAGGGCGAGGAGGACGAGGAGGAGAGGGGCGATGATGAGGAGGACGGCGATGATGAGGAGGAGGAGAGGAGGAGGCGGCGGCGACGACGACGACGACGCCATCCCAGATCCTGCACGGGGAGCTCCAAGAAGGCTCTAGCCCTCGGGGGACCGAGAGGTTGACATCTCGCGCTCGGCGGGCCCAGGTGAAGATAGAGCGGCTTCGGCCGCTCGAGCGCGTTCTCTCGATAGGGGAGCGCGGGCTCGCCATCGGCGCTCAAGTGGACGACGACGACGACGACGCTGTAGCATCATCATCATCATCAAGAATTGTAGCCACCCTGGCTCATGCGGGCTCATAGTGAACGCGGACGGCCGCCGGTGACTCTCCGTCAAAGGTACGGCCCCCGTCATGGCGCCCAAATGCGCAATGTCCGCTGCGCCACCGCCTTGCGAGCAGCTCAAGCAATCAATGCAAGAAATGGGCGTTGATGTGAGCCTGGATGGTTTGCGAATATACGTTGTCCTGCATGGGAGCGCATTGGTACACCGTGCATTTGATGCTTACCACCGAGAGCTGGCAAACTGGTGGCCTGACACGCTCCTCACCAGGTGCAATGAGTTGCCGCGAACAAAAGGCGCCGACGATGCCAGGAGGCAGTGCTTGACTGCGTACTTGCTGAACCCTTCGTCCGGCGGGTTCCCAGCTGATCAGCCGGGGGGCGGTGCGGAGGGTGGCGATGGCTCGCCGTTGGCGAAAGTTCGGCGGGTCGGCGACGCCGGCAACGGGGTCGTTGCCACGCCCGCGCAGGACACAGCCCGCGCAGGAGGTGTTCTTCCTGGCGACGTGCCCGCACTGCTACCACTTCGTCCACAACAGCCTGCTTCCCTTCCTCGACGCCAGGCTGCCCGGGGACGGGGTGGCGGTAACTCTGCTGCCGCTGCTGAAGGGCATGTCGAGCTCCGACAGCTGCAGGATCACGGACGCATGCTCGCTGTCGCTGGCCCCGCTGTGCGCCCTGAAGGAGGCGCTCCCGATGCCCGCCCCAGCGGGCTCCGAGGCGCTGCGGAGGGGCGCTGGTTTCGTGGAGTGCGACCTAGGGCCCACGGCGACGGTGTTGCTCGGCCGTGACGAGGACGCCACCGAGACCTGCAGCAAGCGGGGCGGCATCCCGTGGTCTGGCGAGGACGGGCTGCAGGCGTGCTTCGAGGGCCGCGAGGCGTTCGACATTATGCACAGCACGGACTACGCCGACAGCGTCGTCGCGGCCATGCACCGCCTCACCGACGCGAAGTTCACCGAGCCGCCGAGCATGCCGTGGGTATTTATCGACGGCCACCTGTTCACCTGCGAGGAGTCGGGCTCCTGTTCGTCGGCCCCCGGGTTCCAGAAGAGCGGCGAGCGGGGCCAGGGGTCTGGCACCCTGCTGGAGCTCGTGCGCGGCATGATCGGCGACGGCCGCGGCCAGGAGCAGCGCGCCAAGGTGAAGAAGCCTCCGAAGGTGAGGGGCGAGCGAGCAATGACATAAGCATAAAAACTCGGAGGTCCGCGCGGATTTTTCGAGTCCAAGAATCAGCGAACGAAGAACGTTATAAAATAAACTTTTTCGCGGTCGGGGGCGCCTGGCTCTGGGCGGCTGGAAAGTTTATACCCCTGCGGTGCCACCGTGAGGGAATGAACTTTCCAGCCGCCCAGAGCCATGCGCCCCCGACAGCGAAAACGTTTATGTTATACCGTTCGTCGCCCGTGAAAAGAAATTCGCGCGGACCTCCGAGTTTTTATGCTTATGCCATTCTCCGTTCCCCGAGAGATTGAACTGCGGCGTGCAGCGCGCAGCGGCCGCGTGCACGCCGGCGGGAGGGTGGCCGCCGACGGGGAGTGCAGGGCGGCCCCCCTCTGCCGAGCGGGGCCGTAGCTAGGTGGGGAACAGCTTTCTCAAGCGTAAGTATCGTTCGGGACGTCATTGAGGAGGAACAGGAGGAGGAGGAGGAGGAGGAGGAGGAGGAGGAGGAGGAGGAGGAGGAGGAGGAGGAGGAGAGGGATCTGAACCCTCCAAGCGGCATCGTGCACCCTCTGCCGCGCCCTGCACGGACGACTTGGCGCATGCGTGCCCAGCTCGCGGCTGGCGTGCGCCTGGCTGCATTGCACGTGAGCTATGTGCATCCTCCCGCGCCTGTATGTCGCTTGCCTTCAACCCTTTTTCGGCGGAGCTGCAGGCGCTGCGTTTTCCAGAGTGCCGCCATGCCTGGCCTGTATCAAGTAAGCTGGAGTCAGCGCCCTGGCTCTCGGCGGGGGGGGGGGACAAGGAAGAGAGTGAGTGACGACGGTCGCGAAGCGAATTCGGTGGTTTACGAAGCCCGACGAGCCAACTCTGCTCGGCTGCGGACCCTAGGCCAGCGCCCTGCGAGAATATTGCTGAGACATGTGGCTCGATTGGGGCTCGTGGCCTCCTGGCACGGCTGCCCGAGACCTCTCAAACACTGGCTGGCGAAATGCCGTCAGGCCTGGCTTTTATCAAGTAAATTGGAGTCAGCACCCTGGCTCTCGGCTTTGGAGGCGGCAATTTGCCTCCTCCAAAGGCATATGCTAAGCAGCAAAACTTTCAGGATCTGTGGCGCAGCGTCTGGGGCATATTGTGGAAAGCATGGCTGCCAAGATAGCGCGGTTTCCCGGAGTGCGGTTCGCTGCGGCATGCCACGCGCGTCGCTTTCCCACATGGATTTGGCATCGTGCCCGTCTAGGCACGTCTGCCTCTGATCGCCACAGAGCGTCGTCCGCGTCCAAAGACCAGAGATTTTCCATCGAAGGTCTTTAGGGTTTATAGAATGCGCTGTCGCCCAGAGATTTTCCATCGAAGGGCGCGAGACCAGAGAGCTGCCATCGCAGGAAAGGGGGCAGGAGCCGGGGCAGCAGCAGGAGTCCCTCCCTCCTTCCCTCCCTCCCCTCCTCCCCTTCCATTTGGGCCCTCCCAGGAGCAGTATAGAAGAAAATGGAGAAGAAGAGTAGAGGAGAAGAAATGGTGGCGGAAGGCAGGGCGAGAAAGGTCGTTGTCGTCGGTCCGCAGGAGCTCTGGCCGGCCCCCCCGGCCCCCGCCCCCGCCCGCTGCCGCGCCCGCCCCATCCGGGGCCCGAGGGGGCACTGCGCCGCCGGAGGTCTGACCATGTCTGGCGGCGACGACGACGACGACGGCGACGCGCTTCGAGGTTCGAGGAGGTTTTTCGCTTCTTTCGGTGTCTGGAGGCACGCTCGAAGCCCCGGGGCCGTCGGGAATCGCTGCCGTGCCATGCCTTTCGTCGGCGCCGCGCCGCGCCGCGCCGCGCGCGGCCGTGCAGGAGTTGCGAGGAGGAGGAGTTGAGAGGAGTGCGGAGGAGTTGCGAGGGGGAGGATTTGAGAGGAGCGCGGAGGTGTTCAGAGGAGCGCGGAGGAGTTGAGAGGAGTGCGGAGGAGTGCAGAAGGAGGAGTACAGAAGGATATGAGAGGATGAGTTGAGAGGAGCGCGGAGGAGTTGAGGGAAGTGCGGAGGAATTGAGAGGAGCGCGGAGGAGTTGACAGGCGGGGTGGGACGAGGAGGAGGAGGACGAGGAGGGGGGGGGGGAGGAGGACGACGACGACCACGAGTGCGGCGACGAATGCAACGAGCACTACCAACACAACGAGTACGACGACGTCGAGTGCGACGACGACGAGTGCGACGACGAGTGCGACGATCACGACGACGAACGCGAAGACGAGTACGACGGCGAGGTACGACGACGTGCACGATGACGAGTAAGACGATAGAGCGGCAACGAGTACGACGACGAGTACGACGAGTGCGACAACGAGTACGACAAGTATGACGACGATTCGCGACGAGGGTTTAGAACGCAGCATTGCGCATAGATGATAATGACAAGCAAACACATAAGATTAACAATCAGTATGTGGGGTTCCTCGGTAGCGTAATTAACATTTTCGTTGGAAAATCAGCGTTTCACTCGAGACATCGGTTACAAAATGTCTTCGAGCGGGCCAGAAAGAGCTTGTCGCCTGAGACGTCCTGGCCAAATCGTGAAGTGGGGGGTCGTGTCTTTAGACGTCTTATGTTAAAAATGAACGTTTCGCCAGAGGTATCCTCAAAACATCTGGATATTGAAATCGCTGGCCTAATTTTCGGAACTTCAAAAACGGCCGTTTCGCCTGAGACATCCTTGGAGAAATGGAATGTCGAAAGAGCTGCTATGAGACATATGTTCGGGGTGTTCTTGGATAGCATTGTATATGATACTTGGTCCTTGTATGTGATACTGGTGGTCCTTGTATATGGTACTGCGTCTATATTAAGTTTTTGTATATGATCGCCCTTGTCTATGACATTCCTTGTGTATGGTGTCTCTTGGCAGGGCTCTTGGAGGCCTCTTGGGGCGTGTTGGAGGCCTTTTGGGCCGTCTGGAGGCCATCTTGGGCCGCCTTGGAGCGATCCTGGGCTATTTTGGTGGCCTGGGCTGGGTGGGCTTCCTGGGCCGTCATTGAAGCCCTGGACAATCCCAGAGATACGCTAGCCGCCCAGGGACCCCCGGGAGTAGGGGCGGCGCAGTCGCCTATATGCGAGACGGCGGGTGGGCGGCCCCTTAGTTGTAGATGATATTGTTTGAATATGGCATTCGTTGTATATGATATTCCTCGTGTACGATGGTTCTTGTATATGATACTTCTTCTGCATTAAGTCATTGTGTATGATCGTATTGTGAGGCTCTGTTGGGCAGTCGTGAGGGCCGTCTGCTCCTCACGTTCCTCCATCTCCTTCGCCCCCTCCTACTCGAACACATAAGATAAGTAAGCGTTTCGCTCGAGACATGTTCCTTGCAAATGCTTTTGAGGAGGTTTTCTAAAACGTACCAGAGCCTCTTCCTCCTGTGTGTGTGCGTGTGTGTGCCTTCGGACGGGCCTTCGAACACATCAGATAAATGAGGGATAGACGGACGACATTTGAGGCGTACAGAGAAATGAGGAGGATAATCCGGACTCTCCTTGTGGACGTTCGGGAGAGCTCGCCCACATTACATTTTATCGTGATGATGCTGCACGTTCTTGCGCAGCTCTGTCCTTTCACGCGCTTTCCGTCCATGGCAGGCAAGGTCCCCAAGAAACCCCAGAGACGCTAAGGAACACCATGGTTCCCCACATCGAGCGGTGACGCAACAAGCTCTGAACACACAGGCTCCCCATGGCGCGGTGACGTAAACAACTCTCAACACCAAGGCTCCCCAGAGCGAGCAACAACGTAAAAGTCATTGAACATCCGAGCTTCCAACAGAGAGTGGTGACGCAACAAGCTCTTACCACCAAGGCTCCCAAGAGCGAAGGGTGCCGTGAGCCATCTCGGGCAATATCCTGGTCCACTCTTTCCGTTCCCGTGCCGGCCCAGGTGACGGAAAGAGCGAGATACGAGTCATGTACTTTGAGTTGGGGCGAAGCCTTCTAGGGAGGAGTGCAGAGGAGAGGCCAGGCGGGGTCGATTGGATGTAATGGCCCGTTTCCTTTGTTTTTTCTAGTGAATCGGCCCCTGGGCGGCTCTCATGGATTGTTTCTTCATTTTTTTCGGGTGAACCGGCCAGAGGGCCCCAAGACGGCCCAAGAGGGTGCCAAAACGGCATCAAAGGGCCCCAAGACGGCCCCAAGAGAGCTTCAGATAGCCTCCAGACGGTCCCAGAGGGTCTCGAGACAGCTGCAGAGGCCGTCACGAGGGCCCCCGAGAGGGTCTCAGGAGGCCAATAACATTGATGTCTTTACGGTTTTTGCATGTTTTTCGGGTTCTCCCCTGTTCAGTCCCAAGGGGCCCCAGACGGCACAAAAGGCCCCAAATATCGTCTCAAGACGGCTCCAGCGGCGCCCCAAAGGGGCCCACGACGGTCCAAGAGGGCCCCCAAGACGGCCCAAGAGGCCCCAAAGATCGTCTCAAGACGGCCCCAGAGACCCCCCAAAGGGGCCGAAGACGGTCCAAGATGGCCCCCAGATGGTTCAGATGGCCTCCAGACGGTCCAGAGTCCCTCAAAAGGGCCCCCGAGAAGGCCTCAGGAGGCCAAAAGCATTGATTTGCATGTTTTTCGGGTTCTCCCCTTTTCAGTCCCAAAACGGCCCCGACGGCCCAAGTGGCCCCAAAGATCGGCCCAGGAAGAGGAGGATGAGCAGGAAGAGGAAGAGGAGGATGAGAAGGAGGAGGAGGAGAAGGAGGAGGAGGAACGAGGACGAGGAGGCCAAGGGAGGAGGAGGAGAAAGAGGAGTAGGAGGAGGCGGAGGAGGAGGAGGGAGGGAGGAGGAGGAGCAGGAGGAGGAGGAGGAGGATGAGTCAGGAGGAGGAGGAGGAGGAGACGTAACAAGCTCGTCATACCAAGGCTCCCAAGAGCGAGCGGCAGCGTAAACTTCTCTGAACACCAGGGCCCCCAACAGAGAGTGGTGACGTAACAAGCTCTTCCCACCAAGGCCACCAAGAGAACAGTGACGTGACAAACTCGTACACACCAAGACTCCCAAGAGCGAACGGTGACGTGACAAACTCGTGCACACCAAGACTCCCAAGAGCGAACGGTGACGTAAACAACTCTCAACACCAAGGTCAAGGTTATCAAGAGCGAATGGCAACGTAAAAGTCTCGGCACACCAAGGCTCCCAAGAGCGAGCGGTGATGTAACAAGTCAGCTCTTACCACCAAGGCTCCCAAGAGCGAAGGGTGCCGTGAGCCCTCTCGGGCAAGTTCTTGAGGCGCTCTTTCCGTTGCCGTGCCGGCCCCAGGTCTACGAGCGGGCTGCCATCTGGCAGTTGTTCTGGGTTGACATGGGCACTGTCAACTAGGAGGGAGAGAGCGCGTTTCACGGGCGCTTGCCTTGGGAATTTTCGGCGGCGCGTTTCGAACCGGGGGGGCCCCCCCCCCCCAACACTCGGCGCCGTCGATCAAACCCAGGGGGACTCCCCTCCCCCCCAACCCCCCCCCTCCCGACCCCCCCCCCCCTCCTCCCAAGGGCGGGGGGCGTTCAAACCCCCCCTCCCCCTCGGCGCCGGCGCTGGCGGCCGCCAGCAGCGCCGACGACGGCGGGGACGCAGCGACGATGACCAGAGGCAGCCCAGGGGGGGGGGTTCAAACCTTCCCCCTTGGCGCCAGCGACGGCGGGGACGCAGCGACGATTACCACCACTACCACCACCACCACCACCACCGCCTCAACCCACCACCACCACCAACAACCCACCACACAACCACCACCACCACAGCCACCACCACCACCACAACCACCACCACCACAACTCACCATCATCATCTCCGCCACACATACCCACCACCCCCATCACAATCTACCACCACCACCACCATTACCAGCACAACCACCACTACCAGCAGCACAACCCACCTGCACCACCACCACCACAAACCACCGCCGCACCACCACGACCACCACCACCGCCACAACTACAACCACCAGCACCACCTCCACAAACCACCGTCACCACCACAACCGCCACCACCACCAGCATTATAAACCACCACCACAAACCACCACGAACCCACCACCACTACCAAAACCCACCACCACCACCGCCACCACAACAAACCACCACTAACCGCCACCAAACCACCACCACCACCCACCACCACAACCTCCACCACCACAACAAACCACCACACCACCACCGCCACCACAACCACCACCGCCACCACCACCACAACCCACCACCACCACCACCAGCACCACCACCACCACCACCACCACCACCACCACCACCACTGTCGTCCTCGTCGACGCTCCCCGCCGTCGCCGCCTGCCGCCGCAGGCGCCGGCGCCGGCCCAGAAAAGGAAATCGTCGTCCCCGCCACCGCCGCCAGCCGCCGCCGACGCAGGCGCCAGCTCGAGGAGAGGGAGAAAGGAGAAGTAGGGCGTGAAGGGAGGGGGGGGGTTCGAACCCCCACCCCTCTGTCACGGGAGAGGGGGGAGGGGTTCGAACCCCCGTTCCCCCCTTCCATCCATGGGGGGGGGATCGGGTTCCCCCCCCTGTCAAGCGATCACAGAACGCACTCTTTCCTAAGAGGGCACCCTTCGCTGGGGGACAACCCCTTATCATAGCCTGTTGCTTGGGGTTGATAGCCAGGGGAACACCCTGTCTATCAGCCTCGCCTCACTCCGAAACCACAGGAATTGCATCCCAAAGTGGCGCAGCCCCTTCAGGGGGGCGAGGAGAAATTGCCCCAGAGTGGGTGGGCGATCCCCACATGCACCCAGTGGTTTTTTTCTGACATGTCAAGGCTTTGGCCACCCTGAGTTATCCCTCTCTTTTTTTGCGGCTACCCCTGCGGCCCTAAAGAACTCCACTGGCACAGCATGCGCACATGGCGCAGGCACGCGAAGGCGGCGCGAGCCGCCACTGGCTTTCACCACTCGAGCGGAGAGAAATCAAGGACCTTGAGGCGCAGAGGCAGAGGGCGAAAGGAGGAGGAGGAGGAGGAGGAGGAGGAGGAGGAGGAGAGGGAGGACGAACAGCGGCGGCGCCAAGCTCGATGGATATAGGCCGGTACGCCCGAAAATACACGCAAGGGCCGGTACCGAACAAAATCGGATCGATGCATCCGCAGTGCGACCCAGAAATGGCATTCCGATTGGCCGAATTCGCCGGGGAAACAAGGAAAACACAGGCAGAGGAGAAGGAGTACGAGGAAGGGACGAGGGGGGACAAGGAGGGAACTGACCGCTGCGCACAACGCGCGGCGAAACCTCACTGGGCGAGGGCGCGGCCGCGGGGTGTGAACCACCCGGCCCCGCCGTTAGGCGCGCGCGCCCGCGCTTGAAAACGAGGACACGGGGAAGACGGGGAGGAGGAGGAGGAGGAGGAGGAGGAGGAGGAGGAGGAGGAGGAGGAGGAGGAGGAGGGGAACGGCGGGGGAGGAGCCCGCAGGGCAGCAAACGACCGGGCGCCACTGTTACTTCAGGATGCCCTGGGCGCCGGCGGGCGGCGCGCACAGCGGCGCCGGGCTAGAGCCCGGGAGGCCTGCCCCCCTCGCCAGCAGGCGCCTCCTCGGCCACGGGCCAGCATGCCAGGCTCATGCGCGCCGCGCGCCTGGCGATCTCAGCGCCCAGGTTGCGTAAGAACTGGCGCAGCGACCCGCCTCGCGATCGCGCGGATCGCGGTGAGCGCGCCTGGGTGCGGGCGGCCGAAGTTCGTCCATACCACTGGCATGTAGACGATGTTCTGAGACGCCAGCTCGTCCGCGAAAGGCTCTCGTTCCCTTGTTTTTCGCTGGCGCATCGCTTCGGCAGCGTCTCCGCCACTCGCGGCCTCCACGGAAGTGATTTCTACGTCCAGCGCCGCCGCGCGGCCCGACAGGACCGCGGGAGACAGCACATCAGCGGGGCGAAGCGCTGGACGGGAAAGGATCAACCCCTGAGGCTCCTTCTCAGTGGTGTCGTCAGCTGTCAAGGAGAAGTCGTAGAGCAGGTCACGCACGGCGTTGTGGCCTCGAGTGGCCTCGCCCACAGCGCAGCAGGAAGCGTGGCTGCCACCGGAATCAAGCACCACCTGCCCGCAAGCACCGCATACGCCTGCATCCGTTGGCCCCCCAGCTCCGAGGCGGACCCGCCCGGCCTCCGCGAACTCGTCGTTGTCTAACACCCGCCCGTGCGCGTGGGAGAGGCACCACAGCCACGCATGGTCCACGTCGGGGTGGGCCAGGTCCTCGAGGCGGCGCACGTGGCTGGAGCCGCCCTCCGCATCCTCGTAGTACTGTTTCACGCCCGCGGCGACGCACCTGTCAACAACTGCGGTAAGCAGTCTCTGCACCCGGGGGCCGCGCGCAGCCCCCCGCGCATCGGGGTGCTCGTCGTCCTCGGCGCC
Organism: Prorocentrum cordatum; assembly: GCA_963575745.1. Lineage (NCBI taxonomy): Eukaryota > Dinophyceae > Prorocentrales > Prorocentraceae > Prorocentrum > Prorocentrum cordatum. Next base: position 116,507 of record CAUYUJ010020189.1, read on the forward strand.
CGCGTCGGGCAGCAGGCCGGCCGCGGGAGACGCCATTGCTCGCATGGCGTCTGCGCGGGGCTCGGACCCATCATCCGCCCGCTGGGAGGCATCCCCCCGTCCTGCAGCCGCTGCCACGTCAGGGCGGCGCTCTCGAACCCGTCCCGCACGTGGTCCCGGATCTCGTCCGCGCACTCCGGCGGCATCGTGGCGAGGAAGGCGTTGATCGCAGCCTGCGTGCGCGCGTCGTACAGCCGCAGGAGGTCCGCTGCGCGCCCGAGGGCAGCCTCTTCCAAGTGGCCGAACATGACCCGTACTAGCGGGCGCGCTGCCACTCGGCTGCCGATGAACGATGGCAGCGCGACCTCGCGGGCCGTCCGGAAACCAAGGCCGCCATGCGCCACCCCTGCGGAGGCCTGCCACCACGCCGCGTCGGGCAGAGACCCACCCAGTGCGTCCTCGACAGCGCTCCGGAGGTCTCTGTCGAAGGCTGCCGCTGGTGCGCCATGTACCTCGTCACCGACACACCGTAGAGCATAGGACAACTTCGAAACGTCAGCGCACCTCCTCGTCAAGACCAACTCTGTGCCTACGTGGTCGATCTCGGAGATGGCTTGCCTGGCCGCGGCGACTTTCTCGCACGGCGTCTGGGCGCCGTTCTGGATCTCGTCGTCGGTGCCGAAGGTGACGCCCAACGTGACTGTGGCGCTGTTCGGGTCCGCCACGCGGCACGTGTTCCTGACGTAATCTGTCACCCAACCCTGCGTCGAATCCTCCTGGCCCGGGCGGCAGATGAGGCGAACCACGCTCTTCACGTTCTCGCCGCGCCCGCGCGACGCCCCGAGGCGCGCGATCCTCTCGTCGAAAGACGGAGCCACGGGTCGAGCAGGCGCGGGCTGCAGAACAACTGGCCGTCGTCCACGAACCACTCTTCGCACACCCCGCGCCCGTGAGACGCTGCGAACTCCACGTCTGTGCGGCACCTCGCGTCGCCAAGCGGGAGCGTGGCCTTGATGGGCCCGAGGGGCTCCCCCTGCTCCGCGCCTCGGTCAAAGTGGAACTCCGCACCATCAGGTAGGACGGAGGTGCCGACCTGTTGCTGCTCCCAGTTGACCGTCGCCTCCGCCTCCTGGAAATGCTCGGCGATCGATTCCCGAATCGCCGGCCACTCGACGCTGTTGAAGAAATTCTGCATGTCGAGGTTTGCCGCCACGATGGGCTCGATAACGCCCGCCCGGGCGGCCTCCTCCACCGTGGAGCGCCAGTGACATAGCGCCTCGGCACCACCTGGGATGGCCACTCCCCATTGCCTCATCTCCAGGAGCTTAGGCCGGAGACGACGCTCGCAGTCCCGCAGCGTGCGTTTCGCAGCAGCGGCACGCAAGGCCTCGCCAACCTTCAACGGGCGCGGCGCGTGCCCGTGCGGCCTCGGAGGCTGGGCCTGGCCAGGCGGAGCCTTCTTCTCTATGAAGATGGATCGGGATCGGGTGATCCAGCGCGCCTCCTCGCAAAGGCGTCCGCCCGCGATGGCGTCAAGCAGGCGGCCTAGCGTGCCGAGCAGCTTATTCGCCAACCGCCTCCTCCGAACGCCGAGCAGCTCGGCGATATGCTCAGGGCGTAAGCCTGAAGGCCCCGGGGCCTTTAGCGCAGCGAACCGGACGTCCCGGAGCGGGTGGCCAGGCTCGCCGTCGGGCGCTGCCTGCAGCGCCTGTCCACCCCCCTGCGGGCTGGGGGCGGCCGGCGCGGAAGCACGGTCCCGCGCAGGCGGGTGCAGCTCGCGAGCCCAATGCATGTTGCTGTCAGCGCTGAGGTCGGCGACGTTGCTGGTCATGGTGCCCACCGCCTTCCAGTAGGCGCCCTCCGCTGCCTGCCTAATGGCCTGTGCTTTTCTCCTGTCTTGGGCCTCCTCGCCCGGCGTCCCGCGCCTCCGGCGGGGCCCACCTCCACGTGCACTCGCAACCTGCATCTCCACGCGGTTGAGCAAATCGCCGAAGGAACGCGTCCGGAATAGTTCGATGCGATGGGCGATCTCCCCATTGATGTGAGTGCCCTGGGGGATGGCAGCCAGGAGGAGCTTGGACCGGCCCTCCTCCAAAGCAGACCAGCCGGGCTTGCCCGCCGCCGTGCCAGCCCAGCACTCCTCTGTGATAGCGGCGGCCCGCTCGCGGCAAGCGACCGGGCAGTGCACCAAGGTGGACGGTGGTGTCCTCCTGACGCGTTGGGTGAAGCCCTCCGGCAGGAGCACATCACCGATATTATCGGCAGTGGGCTCGGCCGATGGAGGAGGTTGCACGGCGGCCTGGGCAGCTCTGAGCGGCACCCCCCGCCCCCCGGGGACGATGTCTCCGATCGCCAGGGGCCGCGCGGCGTGCGAGCCTGCACACCGGTGGCACTGCCGAGTGCCTACGCGGCGAATGCATCCGCACCCCGGGCCGATGCACACAGCCCGCTCGAGGCCGCGAAGGACGGTGAGCATGGGCTGGTCGATGGACGTGCCCTCGTGGCAGGTCGTGACGTGCCTCATGAAACCTGCGGCGGTGTTGAAGCGGGCGTCGGCGCACCAGGGGCAGGCGCATTCTCCACCAGCAAACGGCCCGGGCGGAGGCTCTGCCTCCGGTGCCGCGGGAGCAGCCAGAGGCGGGCGCGGCGGGCCACCAGCCGCGTTGTCACCGGGAGCCCTTGCGCGGCTGCCCGCCCCTGAGGCGGCTGCCTCGCCCGGACCCGAAGGCGCGCCGGCCCGCCGGCACTGGCCGCAGGCGGCGGCGGCGGTGGCGGGCCCTCGACCCGTGCAGGCGCTCGCCGCTGCTCTGGGAGTGGGATCCCCGCGTCCTGCTCCATGAGGTTGTCGGTGACAAGCTGCATCTCCTCGAGGCGCAGGTCCAGCCCTGCGGCGTCGGCGCCGGCGACGACGCCGTCGCCTTCACTGTCGGCGCCCGCCACGATGTGCGGCTTGTCTCCAACTGGAAGGTTACGCCGCAGCTGCCTCCGCGGGCGCCGATCGTCGGCGACGTCGATGAAGGTATTCCGCACTTGCACGGGGTCTGCCTCGCCGTAGGGCTCCCCTCGCGCAGGGCGTGGCCCCCGCTGAGGGCCGAACCCGTTCGGCACGTCCCCTGGAGCTCTCTGCAGCGGCCCGCGCCCACCTCCTCCTCCGCCAGACCCAACACTCTGCAGGGGCGCACCCTCGCCCGGTGGGGCAGCAGCCGCTGGACCCCCGTCAGCAGCTGCGGCGAGCTGCAGGGCCTGCAACGCCCGGTGCTCGCGGCATACCTCCCCACCCGGCTCGGCCTGGCCCTCCGCTCCCTGGGCCAAGCACAGGCGGCACCGCATCGCCCGCAACGCCTCTCAGCGGCGGCGGCGGGACATGGCGCGCGCCCGGTGTCAGGGGGCGGACAGGAGTTATCCCTCTGCGCCAGACCGCCTACCTTGGCGACGTGGGGGCACCTAGCCGCTAGCCTGAATCCGAACGTGGTCCAGGGACCACAGCAATGGGGGAGGTTGTCTATATATTTCAGTGCCCCCACGATGGACCAGCAGGGCCCCTAGGAGACGACGTAGGGCTCTTCGGTGTGAGACGTTGGCCTTTTTCGAGGCCTGAACGTCGGCAGGCTTCGCCAGCGGAGTGGACGGGGCTGGGGGATGGGACGCAAAGAGAAGGGGGAGAAGGGGGAGAGGAGTGACGGGAAAGGGAATATAATGGGAGTAAGGAGGTAAGGACAGGAGGTAGGCGGGGGAATGCAGCGGAAATGCTCTGCTGGACGGCCAGAAATCGCCACATCGACGATGCGTTCTGTGCAGATCTGGCGCTCCTGCCCCGGAGGTCGGGGGAGACACCGAGGTGCAGTTTTCTTTGCGCCCCCCTTCCTCTTCATGTCGTTGTGTTCTTCATCGCCCTCCCGCTTCACTTCCTAAGTATTTGGGGCGCGGGCACCGCCACACATGGCGTGTCCCAGACACAGGGGACAGGCGGACAGTAGTGAGGCGGGCCCGCTTGCGGTTGGGGGGATGAGCGGGATAAGGAGGTGGGAAGGGACAGGCCGTTGGTGGTTGCTTGCGGTTGAGAAGGCAGGGGCAGAAAAAGGAAGCGGGGCCATCCGGGTCGGGCTGCAATTTTGGGCCCCACCGCGGACACCCTGCTGCAACGGTTTACCTGCTGCTATATTGGGGGAATGAGTTCCCATGCGACAGATCGAGGCCTCGGTTGTTCCGACACATGCATGTCTCTTTGGTTACAGTCCCGAGGCCTCCTACTGCATGGAACGACATCGTCTACGACGTTCTAAAGGCCACCAACATCAATGTTGCGAGAAATGTGGCGCACGACCACCCCGCGATCACCGTCCCGTTGGCCTCAAGAGTTGTGATGTACCACCCTACTTTAGCTTTGATCACCAGAAGGAGTTTCGAGCACGAGGGAAAATCCGAAACTGGAGGGTTTTCACGTGTCTCGCCCTGAAAGGTGGCACTCTTGCGGCACCGTTTCGATTTTCTGGGGGCTCGAAAGTATGTTTGGGATGTGGTCCTTCAGTACGATGGGAGCCGCATAATTTAAGAGGCCTGCTGATGTACCCCTGGAGGATCGCCCTCCTCCGCGCCCTGTACGCACAGCAAAGCGCATGCAAACAGGTGTCGGGGAAGCCCGAGTGGGCCGCCTCAGCCCGCAACTCATTGTGAGAGATGTTCTCGCAGGAAGTCTTGAAGTCGAGGAAGGCCGTCCCCGACTCCAGATGCGACAGGCACTCGAAGTGAGACAGGGCATTGCGGAGCCACGCGCTTTGGTCGCACGACGTTGAGCGGCCCTGGCTACAGAACAATTTGAACTAACCTATGTATCCCAACCTGCGCATTCCCGGTACCGAATATTCTATCAAACTCAGGGCCAAACGGGGAAGTGCCCAATCGGGTGGACTCTCCCCGTACGTTTGTCAACAAAGCGGTAAGGACAAGCCAGAGGCTAGAAAATTGTGGGTCCAGCTCCCGCGCATCAAGCATGTCTGCAAAACGCTGGAGAAACCCGGGCGGCACTTGATTGGTCAGACGCGATTAAAACAAACATCTCAGCCTGGGGCCGTGCTATTCGCGAAGCAGTCAAGTGCCCTCCTGACAGTCTCCGCCGAAATCTGAGATAAGGACTGGGCGACGGGCCAAGAGAGAAGGTGAGTTTCGTCAACCCTAGAGGGCCTAAACCAAATGGGACCCTACTCCAGAGGAGTCTCCAGTGCCTCCTGGCCCGGCAAGAGCTGGGAGCCGTTTTCTTCACATCCCATGATGGGAGCGAGGTTCAGACGAGGCCATTTGGAAAACCTGGGAAATCCTACCACATGTCGCAATTGAACTGTGGGCAAGCTCCTACCAAGCCTGTCTACGTGCCTCTGCATCATCAGCCACTCTGCTGTCACACTCCCGCCCAAGGCTCGACATCACATCTGGCCTCGTGGTCGGGTCTTGGATTCCTTCAACCAAGGCCAGTCCCGTGAGATCCGAGCCGAAAGCCGTTGGCCAGGTGTTTCCTTCAAAAGCGAATGGAGGAGGAGAAGGCGCAGGAGGAGGAGGAGGGAATAGCGAGGAGGGAAGACACTGTCTCCCCCCCCGATTCCTTCCCATCCCTCCCCCTCCCTACGCCCGCCCCCCCCCCTCCCTCCTCCTCCCTCCCTCTTCCCTCGTCAGTCGCCCCTTTTCCGTTCCTCACATCTCCATCCTCATTTGTGTCATCATCTTCGTGCTCCTCCCTCGCTCCCTCCTCCATGCCCTTGTTCTCAGAGGAGGAGGAGGAGGAGGAGGAGGAGGGGGATGGGGAGGGGGATTAACAGTGGGGGTAGCAGGATGCGAGGAGCAGAGTGAGAGTGAGAGTGTCCAGCTACGTTACAGAACTGAGCCACCCCCCAGAGCTTCTCCAGCGACGCGGGGAAAATGAGGAAGGTGGCGATGAAGTGGAGCCTTTGCATGCTATTTGTATTCGGCGTACGCGGCGACAGCCAGCGGATGAAGTCCGCGTCCAAGCAGGGGAATTGCACGAAGAACGAAGCGACCGACATGCCACCTATGTCTGCACCACTGACTGAGAACGCATATTTGCTCATACTTTGACCAGGGTGATCGAACATGCAGAGTGGCAGCACGCTGATCACTAGAGCTTTCACCAAAGCTGACCACTATCAAGCAACAACATGTGAGACTCACTATGGCCACCAACATGGAAGTTGCAGAGCGGTGCAATAGCCGATCACCAGAGCTTTCACAAGACTGACCACTACCAAGCAAACACATGCGAGTGTTACCAAGTCCCACGTAGCCATCACGTTAAGGTACGCCCACGCGGCAGGGAGGAGGGTTTGATTTGGCTCGGAGTTCGCAGAATTTCCTACGACTTGCAGCTTGGGGCAGACCTTGACAAACATGATTGCGAAGGAAGTGAAAACCAAAGGGATCCACGATTGGTAGACAATTTTGCGCACGGCGAAGAACAGCCGGGCTCTTCGCTGTGCTTAGGCACCGCGAAGGTCGCTCATGCAAGAGGCGCCGACCAGCCGCGATGCCCCTCAAGCACCGCGTGGAGGGTCAAGGCGCGACGTCAAGGACATGCCGGGTTAAGCCAATACGCTTACGGAATGTTTCGGGCCGATGTTTGAGCCAAAACGGTTACGGAGGAGATGAGAGGAGGAGGGGGAGGAGCAGCGAGGGAGGGAGGAGGAGGGGGAGCAGAAGGGAGGTATGATGATGGCCACCAGCCAGACAGGGTTGGCTATTGGTTCGGTGAGGGCACCACCAGACCAACCTTCTTAAGTCCCGTCCTCGCCCTCGTTACTCGCTTTTTGTAGATTTTGTATTAACGAAGTGGGCTCCATGGAGGTCTCGACCCTTTTTCTGGAGACGTTTGAATGGTCATGGCTCCTGAATCTGGCCTCTAATAAATTCCAGGCGTCATGATTTGCGAGGACATTGGAGGTTCAGGTTCTCCTCTTCCCCTGCCTCCTCGTCCTCGTCCTTCTGCTGTAGCGTCTGCTGCTTCTCCTCTGACTTCACCGCGAGAGGACGCGGTGAACTGGCTCGGGTACACGTACTTGTACGTACGCATGATGCGCGACCCCCGCTTGTACGGCATCTCGCCAGACGAGGCGGAGGAGTCGAGGGGTGCCAGCATCGAGAGGGCTCAGACCCCAAACTCCATTTGTCTGCTTGGGCCCGGTGGCCAGTGGGCCTTTCATGAGGTTTTGTTCTTGGTCGCGAGCCTTTGAATCAAAAGAGGCGGGCGGCCCAGGACATGCCTTGGCCTTGTTGACAGGGGCCTAGTTGCGGCGAGCTTTGGTTCAGCAGTTGTTAACCGAGGGCTTCGCCACAAGTTTGTTTGTCACCAGAGGAGGAGGAGGAGGAGGAGGAGGAGGAGGAGGAGGAGGAGGAGGAGGAGGAGGAGGAGGAGGAGGAGGGGGAGGGGGAGGGGGAGGGGGAGGGGGAGGGAGGGGGGGAGGGGGAGGGAGGAGGGGGACTCCGCCGCCCCAAACGAGCTTCTTCGGTTGCACCTTGCTTGCAGCATGTAATGTAGACTCCCCGCTGTAACCTCTCGACGTAGCATCGCCCGCCCCGCCCCGCCCGTCAGCGAACACCGCCCGCTCAACGCCGGGCATCTTGGAGGGGGCCCCGTGGCTGCGGATGGACGCAGCTCAAAAATCGGCCAGGATGGGGCCCAGGAGGGGTCGGGGAGGGATTCCAGAGAAAGTGGACGGGCCGACCCAGACCTGATCTTTTTGAGGGGGGTGGGCACAGTTTCTGCGTCCAGAGAGCCGCAACACTCTGGCCCTTGCGCCATGGATCGCAACTGGGCACAATCCCTGGAATGGTTGGTGTTGGAATTTTCAGGGCAAGCGTCGCAAAGAAAACACGACATCAGATCGGAGAGGAGGAACGGGCATGCGGGCTGAAGGTGGTGTATGACTCCAGCCTGTCGAGGACGGATGGTCGCTTCCTTTGCCCCCTGTCGTGCGATCTCCCCCACCATCACCCTGCAAATGCGTTGCGGCCCGCCGACCCTCTTTTTCCTTTCATCGTCGGGTGGCAGCATGTGAAGCTGGCGGAGGGGGCGGGGAAGATGATGATGATGATGATGATGATGATGATGATGATGATGATGATGATGATGATGATGATGATGATGATGATGATGATGATGATGATGATGATGATGATGATGATGATGATGATGGAGGATGAGGATGAGGATGAGGAGGAGGAGGAGGAGGAGGAGGAGGAGGAGGAGGAGGAGGAGGAGGAGGGAGGAGGAGGAGGAGGAGGAGGAGGAGGAGGAGGAGGACGAGGAGGACGAGGAGGACGAGGAGGACGAGGAGGAGGGGGTGGGGGAATTGGGCGAGGGGACCGTGGCCGTCTGGGCGGGAGAAGTTCGGAGACTCGGAGATGGGTAAACGGGGCAGCCATTGCGGCCATGTCTGTCTGGCGGGTAGAGTCCCACTGCGGGCGCGCGCGGCGGTGGGTGCTCCCCGCCGCCTTGCAGCGGCGAGACGAGATGGGGAGGGGGGGAGCAGGAGCGGCGTGGAGGAGGAGGAGGCGGAACATGTGCAGGTCAGGCGATCACACACATGGATTAGGGGGGTCGTGGGTTGGCGACGGGTCCTGCTTCCATGGGGAATCGCGGATTGTCGCCGCCGAGCGAGGCTGCACCAGTCGCATTTTGGGGAGGGCACCTTTCATGGATTTACCGACCGCGCGCCAAATCCATGGATCGCTAATCCATGTTTGCGCGCTCCCGAGCAGGTCGGGCGCAGCTAAGCGCTCCGAAAAGACTTGGATTCGCGAGCAGTTGCGAGCCAGGGCTCCCCTCGAGTCGGATGTCGCCCGAGGGCCCTCCAGCTTTCCGCCCGTATTTGGCTCCGCATTGGCTCTCTGAGCCTCGTGGGGGGCGCCTGGAGGCCGTCGGGTCATCTGGAAAACACCGAGGTCACCCTGAGCCTGGGGTCACCTCCGGCATCACCTTACGTAACCTGAACCCCTGCTCTCGCCGAGCTCTGGTCTTCCACGGGCCGCAGCCCACCTGGAGAACTTCCTCCCTGACAAAGCACTACGCATATTTGTTGCCCCGCTTCGGGCCCAGGGGCCCTCAGGGACCGATCTGGGTTCGAGAAATGCTGAAGAGGGATGATGTCGAGGCCTCCGATATTCTCCGATTGTGTATCTGTTCGCGACGTATTCTTCTCAAATTCTCGACTCGGGATCTTTGATATACAGCAGAGTACCGACGTGTTTGGTTTGTTCGGCCGCCTGATGGGCCATCGTGCCACGGCTAGATCTCATTCGAAATCCTGATCAGAAATCGCGACAGGCCTAGGTGACGCGATTGAAACGGGACGAGAGGATGAGGGAGGAGAAGGAACAATCTGACGACCTAGGTTCGCTCGCGCCACATGCGATATTGGCATCCTACCCTCCCGCTCAACCATTCCAATATTGAATCGCTTCGCTCATTCCGCCGGCCCATACGGTCTCATGTCTGCCGTTTGCCCGAGGGCCTGGTGTCAATGCGGCGCTTTGGGGGTTCCTGGGGCCGCTTGGGGGACTCCTGGGGCGCTCGGGGGGGCATTTGGGGGGCCTCCTGGGGCCGCTTGGGGGACTCTTGGGGGCCTCCTGAGGGCCTCGTGGGGGCCTCTTGGGGCCTCTTAGGGGCCTCTTGGGGCCTCGTAGGGGCTTCTTTTAGGTGGGTGAGGCCCGCGGGCCTCGCGGGGCCGCACTGAGCTCAGTGCGGCAAGCCTCCAGCGTGGCGGAGTCCGCGGCGCTGGATCTGGGGTGAAAAAAAAGCCTCGTAGGGGCTTCTTAGGGCCGAGGGCGCGAAATTTTGTTTCGTGTTCCCTCTCTGGGGCCCCTTTGGGGGTGTTCTTGGGGCCCTCTTGGACCGTCTTGGAGGCTTCTTGGGCCGTCTTCGAGCCCTCTTGGGCCATCTTGGGGCCCTCTTGGGGGCCTCTTGGGCCCTCTTGGGGCGATCTTGGGGGCCTCTGGGGCCGTCTTGGGGCGTCGGGAACCGAAAAGGTGGAAGCTCCAAAATCTTCAAAAAACCTAAGGAAAAACAATGAATTTTGCCTCCGGGGGCCCTCTTGGGAGTGCTCTGGGAGGCCTCTTGGGGCGTCTGGGGGCTATCTTGGGCGTCTTGGAGCGATCTTGTGGCATGTCGGACCCCTCGTGTACCATCTTGGGGGCCTCTTGGGGGCCTCTTGGCCTTTCTTGGGGCTCTCGGGGACGTCTCGGAGCCCTGTTGGTGCGCTCATGGAGCGCTCCTGGAGCGCTCTGGGGGACTCCTCCCGGGACTCTCTCAGGACCTTGCCGGGGTACTTTTCGTCCGGGGACCCCCAGGGGCCGCCCCGCGCGCGCGAACTAGAGAATTCTTAACCAGTTACCGGAGATCTTAGCACGCCTCTGGCCCGTTGGGCCGGCGAATTTTTCTTCAACGGGAGAGATGTTACCATAATTTCCGAGTTGTCTACATCGAGTGACCATCTCTCCCCGAGCCTTGGAGACTGGTAGCGTGCACGGCTTGTTCAACCCCCTGAGCTGAGTCTGTCCGAAAATCGCCAGTGCCACAACACAGATTGTTCAAGTGCTACGACTCTGCAGTAAGGCGTGTGAGGGATGTGCTCAACCTCCTGCCAAGAGTAAATTCCGTCTTCGGGGAACTCGGGCTAAGCACCCACTTTTCAAGCAGGAGGCCAACCACGCCTTGGTCACAGAGCCTTGACACACGCTGCACGATCCACCATTTGTGGCCAGGGCGCGCGTGGACGCGAAGCGCGCAACAGCTATGGCAGGAGGAGGACTGCGGAGGGACCTTGCGAGCCCGAGGGGCGGAGTGAGCCTGAGAGCCTTGCCATGGGGGCTCCTCTTAGCGGCGCAGGTCTTGCGCAGCATGGATCGAGTCAAGTCCGACTCGCAACAGACGCCGGCGCACCAAACGAGCTTTTTCTTCGACCATTGCGACCCGATGTCTCATAACTTGAGGCAGACGTGCTCTGAGGGCCGCCTCCTTGACTAGCTCATCAATCACACCATTGTGATGGATGAGCCAACTGGGCCACCGCCGAGAGACAACTTCGTCCCCTTCCAGGTGGGAAGAGATCTACACATCAGAGATCAGGAATGGGTCTCTAAGTGGGGAACAGGGGGAGCAGGAGAACGAGGACGAGGATGTGGCCGCCCGCAAGCGTAGGCACGGCTCTGAACGCACTTTGTCCTCTTCTGTTCTGCGCGCCCACGGGTTGAAAACCAGTCGAGTATATGTATACGCCTACTTTTTCCCGCCCCCTTACTCCGCCTCCCCCCATCCTCATCCTCCCTCATCTCTCCTCCATTCCAACTGGCATCGCGGATAGTCTCACGGTCCCACTCACTCATTCCCTCACTATTCTTCATGTTTGTATATCCTTCTCATCGTCCTACTCCTCTTCCTTAACCCTCGCAGTCTCCTCCTGCACTTCTTACACCCTCCTGCTCTTCTTGCTCCCCGTTGTCCTCCTCATCCTCACCCTCACCATCACCCCCCTACTCCTGTCTACTCATTCCTCCCATACTGCACGTCTTCAACCCCGCCGCCCTCTCCCAACGTCTTACTTTCTCTTTCTCCCTCCTTCTTCCTCACTCTCCTTCCCTCCCTTCACACCCCCTCTCTTTCCTTCTGGTCCCACAGGTTCGCCAGCTACAAGAGCAGTCCAGTGAGGCCGGCGTTGCGCGGGCCGCCAGATGCCATCGCGAACAAATCACGACGGAAGAAGTCTAGGGGGGGCGCCCCAGACCAGAGATCTCAGGGGACCAGCACGAGCGCGGGCGGGATCGCAGATGGAATGCGCCGCCCTGATTTCCGCTCGCCCTTGGGAGGGACCAGGGCGGCGGTGAGCGGGTCATTGTGGGGCGCTTCTCCAGGGTCTCCCGGGAGATGGGCGGGCCCTGAGGACAGCAGGACCGCGACCGGCGGCGAAAGGCCCGCCCTCGGTCGCATTTCTTGCCGCGGGGCGACTTTCCCCCACCCCTCCTTCCCCTCGAGCCGCGGCGCCGACCGAGGGGCTCTCCGCCATGGGACGCTCTTCGCAGCCGCCGTTGCGCCGCAGGAGGACCGCCTGCTCGAGCAGCGCCGCGTCGACCTGGTCCACAGGAGCCTTCAGTCGTGCCCCCTTGCTTGCCACGTCGGTCGACTTTTTCTGGAGGGGCTGCAGGAGGCCCAGGAGTTTCCTGGAGGTTTCCGAGCCCCGTGGTGTCTTCCATCGGCTGCTCTTCGTCGGAAGCCGTGCGGCGAGCTGGGAACGGCGGCCTGGGCTCGACATATGGCCCGAGTGTAAATCAGAGGGAGGGGAGGCCCTGACACATGGGCGTCCTGAAACAGCACCGGACGTTTCCGCACTTCTGCGGGCCCTGGGAATTGCATGGATCGATCAGGCTCGGTAGCGATCTAGTGCCACGGCATTGAGACATTTTACGACGTCTGATCTCAGGGCTCGTCGGGCACGTTGGGCTACTTATCAGAGGAGGAAGGGGGACTTCGATGTGTTTCGCCTCTTTCTTTTTGGGCATCGGGGGGGACCCTCGTCGCAGCGGCTGGACTCACCTCGGAGTCCGTCGCAACGCGCTCTGGGGCAGGTCTGTCGGCCGATGTCGATGGGTGTGATAAGCAGCCCCCATTGTTTCTACCTTGCCCTTGGCCCAGGGGAAGACTCGAGAGTTCATGGGTCTACCTTGATCGACCATGTCGATCGATTGTCCAGCTCTTCAGCGTCCTGAAACAATCGGGCGCGGCAGGCCCTTCCGAGTGCTGCCTTCAAGGCCAAGGACCTATTTCGGGCCACGGAGCCCACCAGAAGCAACCCACTGCGCAAATTCCATACGCAAGATGGGTCGATAGCTCTGGGGCCCAACGTATTGAAATGATGACGATGTCGGAGGTATGGGCATGTCGGCTGATCTGAAGGATCAGCATCAACATACATGCAAGCATACATACGTATCGAGGCTTCGCGTATCCCCACCAGGGCCCATCCAGACGCGATGCCCAGGCGAGTTGCCTTGATCAGAGACGTGTAGGTGCAAGCAGTTGACCATAGAAGGAGGGTAGCCTTCAAACCGAAGCTCGGGATCAGCCTCAGACCCGGGAGTCGATCGTGCATGCTTTCTCGAATCTTTTGACATGTGAGCCGCTCGGCAGTTTACTCGGGCCATATTTGAGCTCTCTTGGACAATGTTGGAAGCCTTTGGGGCTCTATTGAGGCCCTCTTGGGAGCCCTGTTGGGGCCATCTTGGAGGCCATCGATCAAAGACAGGATGGATTGTTAAGTCGGCCCTCCCCCCCGTCGAAGCACTCAACCTCGCCTCCTGGGGCGTTCTTTGGACGCTCTCTGGGGCTTCTTGGAGGGGCGTCGTGGAGCCCTCTTGGGCCTCTCATTGGGCTCCATTGGGCCACCCTGGATCCATCATGGGGCCTCGGTGCCCCTCGGAAGCGACAAGCCGAGAATTCGCACATTAGTTGTGCCCCTTACGTTTTGAAAGGACGTTGGCCTCTCGGGCTGTGCTCGGGGCGTTGTGAGGCCACTTGGAGCCGTCTCAGGGTGGTCCTTTGGCCTAGTGGATGCATGTTGGAGTGCATCTTGAGGCATGGGATCATTGCGTTGTCTTGGATACCATCTTGAGCTGTCCTACGTCAGCCATCTGGGTTCGGCCCTCTTGTGCTCGAGCAGCCGCTTCTTGGGGCCCTCTCATGGCGCTCTTGGAGCGCCCGTAAGTGCTCTCGTGTCAGCTTTGAAGCTCTCTTGGACCTATATTGGAGTTGTGTTGGGCCATCTCGAAGCAATAGTTCGGCCTCAGCGGCCCAGTGGCACGTAGAGAATTCAACACTAAGTGGTATCAAGTAGGTGTTGAACGGATTTGACGTGTTGGGTTCATCCTTGGGAGGCTGTCAGGCCCCTCAGAGTCGCCTTGGGGAGGTTTGGGGGCCTCCTGGAGGCATTCTGGATGTTATCCTGGGCAATATTGCCCTAGACCGTTCCATCTTGGGAGCCATCTTGGGCTATCTAGAGCCATGCTGGGCCATAGTAGACGCCCTAACCCATCGGGCCCGCCCCCGCCCAGCCCCAGGGGTAGGGGGTGGGGTAAGGGACCAGGTCAGCTGCGGGAACACCGCAAGCTGTCTCGCTCACCCCCACTCGCCCTCCCACTACATATGTAGCACCTGGGTCTCAGCATAGGCAGGGGTCGTTGACGGCAACCATCGGCAGGCAAGACCAGCCCGCGCGCGATCAGTTCGCAATTGGTTTTTAAAGGGATGGTGGGCGTGCACGCAGTAGGCAACATGCCGCCCTCCCTGCCATTGTAGATTGTTGGAAAGAGGTGGTGGGCCTGAACACACCAGGCAGTGTGCTGCTCCTTCCGCCGCCCCCTTCAAACCACAAGACAAAGTGATCGCGGGCGCCCGTGCATGATCCAGATTTTGGTGCAACGTGCACCTCCTATTGTGTTCCCAACATGCTTCGTGGGTTATGGTTTTCTTCCCAGCCGCGTCCCACCCGCGAAGCTCACGCACACACACACACACACACACATCATTTCCCGCCCGTTCTCATCCCCTTCCTCCCTCGGCGCGTACATGAGACACGCGTCTACATACAGTCGCACACGTGTACATAAATACTCGTTTTCAAACACGTTGCGCAACACTTCAAACCAACTGTTTAGCAGACGCATTTTTCACATAGCGCTATTGTTACATCTCATTGGTGACATACTGGACAGCATATAGCATCTTATGACTGTGGGGGTTGGCAGGATCGTTGCTGGCAGGGTCTCTGGATGCACCGTTGACCCAAGGGGTTCTGATCGTTTCGGATGAACCCCTCAGAACGTCGGGGACCTTGGGGCCAAGGGCAGCTGATTTCTAGCGAGAGGGAGAGAGAGAGAGAGAGAGAGAGCAAACAAAAAAGAGCGAGAGAGAGAGCGCGAGAGAAAACGACAGAGGGGGAAGTGGTTGCTGATGAGAACGAGGCCCTGAAGGGGGTCGGGGGGTTGGCGTGCGCAGCTAGAGCTGCCATGGCCCCCTAGTCGATGCACTCCTCTCCGCGCCATCATCCCGCTGCCCTTGCTGTCTTCCCTTGGTACTGACATGCTCGACTGTTGCAGCTGTCTAGGATCTAGGGAAACGGAAAAGGAGCGAGCCTGCTGACGCGCGCGTCGGACGGCGGGCCGGCCTCCGCCCTTCAGGGCTATCCGATTGCGAGCTTAAGGGGACACTCTTTCCTCGCCATGGCTTCGGCGGAGCCCCCTGAACATGAGACATCATCAGAACATATTGTAGGGATTATTAATGTCCAGGCAAAAAGCTGGTTATCAGCCGAAACGACGGCTCAGCCGTTGGTTCCGCTGAGCATGGGGCCACAGGAAGGACCGCTCGGAGGAGTAGAACAACACCATTCCGAGCGCATTGATAAGGGAGGCACCTTCAGGGGGCGGCCTCATTCTCTCAATCTTTCCATAAGGCAAGCGTCGAATTCCGTGTTTGATTTAACAGAAGGGGAATCCCTTCATGATAACTAGACGAGGGACAGAGCTCAAGAGTCAGGCGGAAAGCATGGCTCAGCCAATGTTTCCGTCAGAATGCTATCTGAAGTCGTAACAGTGCATTCAAGCACACGGGTGTCAATCGACTCGATCCATGGGGAGGGGAAGTCGCCAGGAAATGTTTCCGCTGGAATGGCTCATGAAGAAAGTCGGAACGAGGAACAAGTAGCACGATTCGCGATGGATGGACAGGTCGAGGACGTGAGCGACGGGCAATCAGAGGATGAGAGCTCGCACTCAATTGGGAGGGATGAAGAATATGCTGAGGTTCATATGTCGCCCGGCCCATCACGCCACCTCGATCCTTTTCGGGGCGAGGCTGGCGCGCTCGCCTCGGGCGCAGACCCGTCGGAGACAGATGCGACTGACTATGCGCCAGCTGAGGAGTTTCGGAGACCCTCCTCTCGATTCGGATGCCGATTTCGGGAGTGAAAGAAGCCCCGGCCGAGAAAGAACGGATCGTGAAAGGAGGGGTTCGTGGGCCCAGGAGATGGCGAACGCGCCCGGCGTCGCCGGCGCGACCGGCGCGACCCCGCTCCCAAAGACAAAGAAATCCATGAGCGATATTGATGATCTCGGTGCTTCACCGTTATTGCAAGGACTCTATAGACCGGACTTCGCGCTACCGAGAGCCGACCAAGATAGCGCGCCAGAGTTTGGTGAGCTCATCATGCAGACGAAATGGGCGATCAGACGCAGAAACAGCACGTCGCTCCGGGGGGCAAGGGTTCAAAGGGTTCAAGACCGAGGGGGCATATACACCCGCACCCAGCAGGGGTCGGGCACAGGCTCCGAGGGCCGGACGCTCGAGCTCCAGGGTGTTGGATGCCTTCGAATCACCTCGTCCATCGTCGAACAGGACCGCCATCAGTTTCTCGTTTCGGGAACGCCGCCCCAGATGCCCGCCTCAGGCGGAGAATCGCTGCCCGGGGAAAGCGCGCAAACCGGGGGCCTCGCGTTGCCGACCTGCGCGCGCGCAATGTTCGAAGGTGCGTCCGGAATGCAGTTGAGCGCGGCTCTGTGAAGCGCGCATTGCGCTGCAGGAACATAGTTGCCGTCGCATCGCCATCCAGGAGTGGGAAGAGAAACAGCAACAGGATAGAGAACAGTTGGGGGCAAGAAGTGCACGCGCATAACATATTCTTCTTAAAGGCACAGGTGGATAAGATGGCCGCCGACGAAACCGACCGCGAGCTCGCAGAATCCGACGCAGAAAAGACGGCAATGGCAGATAGAGCTGAACAGGAAGCCTCCCAGCAGCAGGCGGAGAAGGAGCGAATCGAATACGAAATGATAGCTGACGCCGCCAGACGGGAAGGAGGGAGAGGAGAGAGAGGAGAAAGAGAGAGAGAGAGAGAGAGAGAGAGAGAGAGAGAGAGAGAGAGAGAGAGAGAAAGAGAGAGAGATAGAGAGAGAGAGAGAGAGAGAGAGAGAGAGAGAGAGAGAGAGAGAGAGAGAGAGAGAGAGAGAGAGAGAGAACAAACAGCACGAGAAAATCAGGAGCTCCGCAATCAACGCGACGCCGCTAGGGCCGAAAAGGCGAGCGCACATGCGCCGCGGACACCTCAAGAGCAGGAGCATCAGGCCCAGGCACGCAGACAAGATGATCACAGAAGAATGGCCGAAACCTGGGACCACGCTAAGGGGTGCGCAGATGAGCAAATCAAGGAGGCTGCCCCTGTTATGCGCGCCGTAAGCGAAGGGAGCAAAAGGCTGGGATCTGACCTGGTGCAACGTAGGACTGCGAGGGGATCGTGAGAAACAAATTGGACAGCTAGGCAATCTGGCACCGTGGTTGCGCCAGAGGTCTGCACCTGCGGCTTTGCCGGAAGGTTGGGTCGCGGGAGAGGGCCAGTTCAACGCCCGAACCGCCGACGCACGTTGGGCCCCCCCCCGCGCCCGAATGTTGCTCGTCCCGCTCGTGCGAGGGCAACCGGGCAGAGTGGCGCGCGAACGGGCAGACGGGCCGCGTCGCGCACGGTCAAAGCCGCCCATCGGGATTTTCGCTGGGCGCGCGAAACCCACGCGCAGAGAACGCCCGGATAGAATTGCCAAGAGGCGCGCGTAATGCGCCGGAAGCAAGGTGTTCAGGGGGCAGGGCGACCCCGCGAGAGACAGAACAGCTAAGCAGATCGGCAGACATCCGCCGCAATAACAGCCACGCGAATGAGACGGCGCCGAGGCGCTCGGACGGATCGGAGGAGATCAGTCAAAGGGGCATGGCGTAGTTACGAGAGCTAGAAAAACGCAAGGCGGATCTGGCAGCCGCTAGAGCGAGACATCGCTGCTGTCAGAGCAGATCAAGAGATGTTGCGGAAGAAGAAGGGAACTACAGTACAAAAGGACGCTGGGTTGTAACTGCGGGCTAGCAATTTCGCCGAGATCATGGGCATGCCATTATTTAAGCGACGGGGTCGGATTTGGATCGAATGCCCCCGTTGACAGCGCAGCGCGCGCCCGCTTTCCCTCTCGCGAATTCGCGATTCATTCCAGGGCCAGCCGTTTTAGAAATCCCTCGGTACAAACGAAGAGTCGATTCAGGAGTACGTTCAAAGTTCGAAGCCTGGGAACGCCCATTTTATCGTCAAGTTCTCAGGGCCTCCTGACAACTGTGACTTACCTGGCCGCCTTCCCTTCGCCGTCGGCTCAGCCGCGCTTGGTGGAGGTGGGGGGGGGGGCAGGGGGGCATGATAATGATCGGAGGGATGATCAGAGCACAGCGCCCAGTACTGGTATGATTGTGGCGATCCAATTCGATGAGACGGGGAAACCGAAGCCGCTGGCTGACGCCCCAGGGGGGCCTGGTCGCGGAGGAGACCCAGACGGAGATGGCGGCGGAGGGCCGAGCGGCCCCAACGACCCCGCGTCGCAGCCGCACGTTGCCAACCAAATGGGCCCCAATTGGAGGACCTTTGGGGGCAATGAAAAGAGCATGGCCTCATGGATATCCCAAGTGTTCAGACACTGCGAGAATGGAAGCAACACTGTGTGAGGGGGGTGGCTGGATCTTGGCGCGATGTCAAGGCGGCGAAAGGATGGGCCATGGAAGCTATGAGCCCAGAGGTTCCCAAGGGGAAGATCCAGACATCTGGGGCATGCATGCGTCTTGACATGATGATAGCAGCGGATATGCTTGATAAGCTCGCATAGATGAAGCGCAGTCGTCATCTTTCGGTGCAACATGCACATTTCCTTTCGCAAATCAGTCGCACGGAGTATCGTGCCAGATCGAGGAACGCCTCTTCGAGGGACGTGAGATGATCCGTGCCATATGTGTTTGGTGTTCTGAGAGATCAGACAATGGGCAGCGCAGGATGTGTCGTGATCTTTTTAGAATCACCATTGGCCGCCAGAAGCCACATCAGGACTTATATTACTTCTACAATGAATGGATGGAGCGCAATCAAGAATTACATGGTGCTAGAGAACCTTCGGATGAAATGAAGGCCTCAGCCCATGCTCATTTCTATGAACAGATAAAACAAGCTCCGAGGCTTGCGACGATCACGCAGTGGTATGAGCTATCGACAGACCCTCCCGGGACAGGAATGCGTTCTTACCAGTGGCCAATGTGCCAGTTTGAACTACTCATGATGCGGGATCGCGAGAAGTGGGCCATTTCCGAGCACGAGTCAACCCTGAATTCCAGAGATAGACAGGCTCGCCTCGCTGGCGGGATGAACGAGGTTGGCGGGGGTGGACGACGGGCTTCCGCTGCGGCGGCGACTGTGCATCGATTAGGTTCGCCTGCTGGCAAGACGGCAAGCGGATGCACCAAAGGCGAGACAACCTGCAAGAACGTGAAGCATGGAAAGAATTGCCCCGAGGCGGGGCAAGGTTGCCCTTACAAACACAAGAAGCCCAAGGCGCCAGCTGCCCCGGCACAGCCCGGATCGGGCGGTGCTCCGAAGCCAGCCGACGGAAAGAATGGCCGGGGAGGCAGGGGCGAGAATCCAGGAAATAAAGGTCCAGAAGGGAAGGATCGGCCTCGCTCTTCGACTCCGTCGAACAAGTTTGGCAGCTCAAGCGCAAAATGGTCGCGAGCGAGAGGCCAATCATAGATCTCGCGAGAGCGCCAGAGCGAGACGACACGCTGCGCCTTCTCGCGAGACCCTCGAACATGCAAGGGCCCACAGAGCGGGCGCTGCAAGCAGCGTGGAGGTCTAACAGATGCCGAGAAGTTCAAAAGGGATAAGCACGAAGAAGCTCAGCTCAAGGCAGGAAAGCCCCTCGGCTACCAACGGACCACTAAACAAGCCGACTCCGCCGCTGCGAATGCCAACAGCGCGGCGCCAGGGGAGGCACCAAGCAGCCGGGAATCGAGTGAGGGCCGTGACAAGAGTAAAAAGAACGGCAGAGGAAAAGGGGAAGTCAAACCACGTAGAGTGTTCGCCCAAACGGGTGCCCGCTCGCGTGGCAAAGACTGCTTGTTCGCGAAGAACGCACCTGGCCATCCGTGACAATGGCTGAGCACTGGTAAACTATGGGCCAGTGCTGAGATGCTGACGGAGCAAGTCTTACTCTTCATGCTGATGCTCGTTCACCTCATTACTTGGAGAGCACGATGCCTGCGCTGGCCCAGCCGAAATTGGAAATGTGGGCTTTGGCTCACTAGCTTAGCCAGTGGAGGCACTTACGCGCGCCCTGCTCCGCTGGCTAAAGGATCTCGTGGCTTGCAGCTTAGTTCAGACGACAAATTTTTAACGGTTGAAAAATACCACGCGTGTACCCGAGGAGTCAATGAGTTTTCCGGGGGAGCTGTTCCCGCTTCCGAAACGCAACAGGAACGCAAGGAAAGGCATACTAAACTCGCCGCCATCCTCTTTCAGTTGCAACCTCTTCCAAGGGAAGCCATCACATAGTTTTGTGGTGAACCCCATCTCAAAAGTTGCGTCAGGTCTGCAAAGGCGGCCCGGCGCGGCCTTCGTGTTCGGTTTCGCCTTTCAACTCGAGAGCCCACCGCCGCTCGGAGGAAGGCGCGTCGCCACAGCCCGAGGGAGCTGCCCTCGAGCGCAGGCGATAGGTGGAGGTTCCCGAGGGAAGAACACCGACGCATGCTGACGGAGTGGAAAGCATCGTCAGTGCAGGCCCTGATTGGGGTATCGGACCTCGCCGACGAAGTGCGGCACGCGGCACCTTTGGTTGGATGCTGAGAGAGAGGAAGCGGTTGTCCCAGGCAGCTCAGCCGCCGCGGGGTGCAAGGAGAGATCGCCCGCCCACCTCGGATCACTTCGGTTCATAGTCGACACCGGCTGTGGACGCAATCTCATCGCAGAGAGATTCATGTTTGTTGCAGGCGCAATGGGAATGATAAGACGACCTGAAGAGTCGATCGCCCAGAATACTGCCGAAGGCTCTTCGCAGGCCCTCGGTTCAGTTCGCGTCGCATGCCTTAACTTCACGGGTGGAAGTCTCGAAGCGCTGGCTATGCCAGAAACGCCGGCAGTGATCTCAGTGGGAGAGCCCCGCATGGATCACGGCTTCAGCGTCGTTTGGCCAGCGGGCCAGCGACCCTACTAACTTCTGCCCAACGGTCATAGAGTGGGCCTGGTCGTTGAGGGCAAGATGCCTTATTTGACCCTGTCTGGCAGAGAGGCGCTGGGTCAGTGGATGCGCGCGGTTGCCGCCGGGAAGCTTGCTCATTGAGCGGTGGCGCGGCGCGACGTCAGGCGCCGAGAAATTTCTGAGCGACGTGGAATATGCGGGAGGTCTTCCGCCCCAAACAATTCAGAGTCTCGCAACCATAGACCTTCGTACGCAGGAGATGATTGGTGACCATGGCCACGCGGGCGGCAGGCCGGCCGTGGCCGATTGCCCATTGCCATCCGACGTAGACTCCATGGATACTATCACCTTTTCTAGTATTCGCCTCAGACAGCTCATGAACGCGGTTGGTGTCGAACGCCAGCCGGCGTCGTGATTATAGTGAGTCCTTCATCTTCTTCCAACCATGACTCAGTCGTTGGTTGTGCCATGCCGCCCCGCGGCTCAACCGAAGGCCGCGCGGCTGTGTCTAAGAGCCCTTATTTGGAAGGGGTCTCAGGGTTATTGCCGCGCGACATGGATCGAGGACTTGACTCCACCACAACCGCTGCAGCGCCCGGTCAGAGCGAGGATGCAGATGAGGGCTCGGGTGGCGTTGACCTTGTTGACGTCGACGCACCGCCCGATTTATACCCAGATGATGATGCTGAGGTTGAGGTGCCAGTCTCTGCGGCTGAGCTCCGTTGAGCGGAGGATCGGGACAAATCGGAACCAGAGATTCTGGGAGAGTTCCAGAGAAAAATAGAACGCCGAATTGTGGAGCGTAGCGCGCGCATCCGCAGAAGTTTCCAAAGAGTGTTCGAGGGCTGGATGGGGCCCAAGTATCACATGGGCGCTCAATTCAACTGTTGAGGACGGGCAGAAAATCTGGTGTGCACGAGCATTGTGAGCGGGTGCGCGGCTTGCACGGGGGGCGCAGTAGGTTTGCGTTTCAGGGACTTGGGCGCTGGCCAAGGCGCTGCTGGGGGGTCCGAGAATGCGTCACACATATTACGCCTGTGGCGCCATGGAGGCCGCATTTGCGGTTGCAGTTGGGCGGGCGCCCCGCCGCGCGCACCGTGGCGACAGCTTTCTTGGGCGCCCGCCCGCCGCCGTGGACGCAGTGGACCCAGCTAGTCTCTCGGTCGGCGCGTGGCGGGTCGGCAGCCACGACGCTGGCGGCCTGAAAATGCTTCGAAAGTGTTTCTCCCCGAGCCCGGGGCTATTGTACGTTTTCGGTGGCGCGCGCAGCTCGGAGAAAAGTCGCCTTGTCCGTCGGCGGCCAGTTGGCTGTCGTCGCGCAGAAGTACCGGCGGATGGCGCGGTCCACGCTCAGCGCAGAGAGCGTGTCCATGAGCGTGGACTCGTCGAGGGGCAGGAGGAAGGACCTCGCGGTCGGGGCCATCGCGGCCCGCGATGTCCACGGCCCCCGCCTTGGGCGCGCGAGGACCTGCTGGGCGCCGCCGCCGCGCGATTTCAGATCATCTCGGAACCAGAAATCCGGGCGCGCCAAATTTCGCGCGCCGAAAACCTCTCAGAGAGTTTCGGCCAGCTCTGAGGTTCTGGGTTCGTGGGAATGTTTCACGCGGGGTGGCTAGATCAAAGATTTTCAGAGATTCTCAGAGAAGTTCGGACGCGAGAATTTGGCGCGCCCCGGTTTCTGGTTCTGTGAATCTCTGAAAAGCGGTTCCGTAGGTTTTACCGGGTCTCCGGGCGTCCTACTGTCAGCCAGAGACGAGCGATTGGCTGGCGCCGCGCCCGATGCTTCCGGAGTTGCGAACTCGGTCTGCGATTCCCTGGGGCCCGCGGGCCCCTGGGCCAATCGCGAGGTTGCCGAGGCCCCCAGGCGGTTGCGCGCGATTGTCTCGGAAACCGGAGTTGGGCATCCATGGTGGACGCCCGCGCGTACGCGCTAGGTGTCAGCGAGATTGTTCGGTGGCGGCTCTTGCATGGCGCGGGGACTTTCCAAAGACATTCCGGGGTGTTCTCTACGGTTATGTCGGCGCGCCTCGGGAACCTTGGGGCGGCGCGGGGAGGTCGCCTGGCCGCGCGCGGGAATTTTTTTCCAATGCATTCTTGGGCGTTATCGCGGTGTTGCGTGGCCGAAGAGGTCACTGAGTAACGCGCTTTTTGGCATTTTCGCGTTTCTTTCGTTGCGTTGGTTGCGTGATTGTTTTGGCGGTCCGCCTCCTTGGGGCCCCCTTGGGGCCTCAAGTTTTTTTTGTTGACGTCGGGCCTTCTGGAGTGAAAGGCGCTCGGCGCTGAATTCCCTCGGGCGTGCGCGTGGCCAAATACGCGCCGTGGCTTCACCCGCGCTGGGGCGCATTTCTTCCCTCGCGAAGCCGATGGCGCCCAGGGCGTGGCAGGCCCGTTCGGCGGCGCCCCCGGTGATTTGAAAAACCGAGCATGATTTATATCCCGGTCAAATTTTGCCCCGATCCTGGCTTCATCTTATGAGCGATTAAAAGAGAGCGCGGTCTCCCCCCCGCATTTGCTTACTCGTGCCCCGAAGGCCCCGAATAACCCCTTCTGCTCATACTGTAACTGGGCAAAGGCTTTAAGGCATCAACAGAGAAAGGCGCGCAACAAAGGGCTTGGGGTACCTAGACCATGCGCAAACCCCGTCACGTTCGGGCACCTGACCACAATGGACCACTGGCTTGCGATGGATGACCTATCGCGGGGGCTCCACGATGAGGCCGCGCGCGTGACTTTCCGCGACCGGGCAACCGATTTCCTAGCACCTCAGGGTGTGCATGATAAACTTGTTCTTCACGTTCAATTTGTCGATCAACCTTAAAGCTCCGGGAGAGAAATTAGCCGTGGGATTCCCGTGGGCCACTCTCTTGGCCATTTCTAATGACGACTCTCCCTCTCTCTCTGCCACTTCTTTCTCTCCCTTTCTCTCACTCTCTCTCTCTCTCTCTCTCTCTCTCGCTCTCTCTCTCTCTCTCTCTCTCACTTGTTGTTTTTTTTTTTTTTTTTGTTGTTTTGTTTTTTTCTTCTCTCTCTCTCTCTCTCTCTCTCTCCCTCTCTCTCTCTACCTCTTTCTCCCCCCCTCTCTCTCTCTCTCTCTCTCTCTCTCTCTTGGGAGGGGGAGGCGAGGTCCCCAGCACCCTGCCCCAACCTGCCGGGCGACCCCGGGGCAGGCGGCGGGGGCAGGTGCAAAACCACCTCGGGCAGGCCACCTGCGCCGACAGTCGCCTTGAACGAAAATCAGCGCGGGCAAAGCGAAGCGGGCGCAAACTGAACAGGAGAGGGAGGAGGAGGAGGAGGAGGAGGAGGAGGAGGAGGAGGAGGAGGAGGAGGAGGAGGAGCGGCCAGCCAGGGGAAGGGGAGGGAGGGGCAAGGGACGGGGGCGGTCGGAAGGTGGCGGTCGTTGCGGGGGCCATGGGGGTCGTAGTGGGTGGGGGCGGCAGCCGCGGTGGTGGCCGAAGTGGTCGTGGTGGTCGTAGTGGTCGTGATGGTGGCCGTCGTCGCCGTGGCCGTCCGCAGTGGTCGCCGCAGTGGTCGTGGCGGTGGGCGAGCGTAGTGGTGGTGGTGGGCGTGGTTGTCGCAGTGGTCGCAGGGCAGCGGTCGTGGTAATCGTCGTGGTGGTCGTAGTGGGCGTGAGGCGGGCATGCTAACGGTCGCCGCGGTGGTGGCTGTGGTCGAGTCGGAGCCGGTGGGTTGTTCACGTCGCACTGAGCAGCATCTCAGCGTTGCCGAACGCGAGGCACCGCTGAATTTTTCTCCACGTGGCAGAGATCACAGCGGAACGGTCGGCATCCGGCAGGTCCCGGCCGTAGGAGCGCACGAAGGCGACCAGCTCGTCCGCCGGCCGGCCCCCAGTCTCCAAGACGGCCGGGATGAGTTCCCCTCCAGCCGGGGGGTAGCGCGCCCGCTTTCTGTCGACTGCCTGAGCCGCCGCCACCCCGTCCGTGCGAGCCCTGGTCTGCCTGCGAGCGTTGTTGTTGCTGTGTTCGCAGGTGACAGACCAGTCCACAAAGATTGGGGCGTTGGTAGCGGGGTCGCGCGTGGCCACGTCGAGAATAGCCTCCTCCCAAGCTCCGGTGTCCGGGCGCTGGCGGTCCCAAGCAGGGACTCGCTGCTCGGTCGTGGCCCTGTGGCCCGTCTGAGCGTAGTGCCAAGGCCCGCTCCAGTCGCGCAGGGAGTTGTGCCTGTAGTCCCTGCTGTCCCCGCACCCGCACTTCCGGGCGTGCCAGCCCTTGGCATCCAGCGCTTCCCCGCAAAGCGAG
Source organism: Prorocentrum cordatum (assembly GCA_963575745.1). Taxonomy (NCBI): domain Eukaryota; class Dinophyceae; order Prorocentrales; family Prorocentraceae; genus Prorocentrum; species Prorocentrum cordatum. The sequence goes on from CAUYUJ010020189.1 coordinate 141,832, forward strand.
CCGTCCTGCTTCCGGTGTTGGCAGCGCGGATCCGGGGCACACACGTCGCAGGAAAGACGCATGCGCAAGTTGGCCAGGAAGTGGTTGTCTGGGAGGGGCGCGTCGCCCTCCTCGCGAGGCAAGAGCCAGGCCCCCGCCCCTGGGCCTCCGGCGCCGCGCAGAGCGAGTTGGCCGTCCTGGTTTAGCGTCCGGAGCAGCCGCGCTCTTTTGGCGAAGGAAGTCCTCTTCCCCCAGTACCCCTGCTGTTCGGCCTTGGGCTCAGCCAGGAGAGCTGCCCAATCCAAGGGTTCGGCCTTCGCCTCCTGCCGGTCGAGCTCCGCTTCGGCGCGGCGCCAAGCGTCTGCCGTCTGAGGGCAGCGTGCCCAGACGGCCTCCGCCGAGGTGGCTCCGAGGCAGCCTGCCACGCCCCGAAAGCAGAAGGCCCAGCTTCCGAGGTAGGCGCGGGCGGCGGTCTCCCGGGCCGAGGGGAAGCCGTTGCCGCCGTCCTTGAGGCGGAGGGTGAGCCACTCCTTCTGCTCGTTGCTCAAGGGCCCAGTTAGCTCGGCGTAGGCCCCGAATAGCAAGTCGTCGAGCTCCCCCACCCAGGCGGTCTCGTAGTTCGCGCGCAGCAGGTGGGTGCAGCAGCCCTGTGTGCGCCCCTTCCGCCGAGAGCCCGTTCTGGCGCAGCGTTCTCCAGTGGGCCAGGAAGTGCCGCGTTTTGTCCAGGACCTCTCGGCCGTCGGAGCTGGCCAGAAGGGGCAGCCTGGCGTCGTCGTCGTCCTCGTCGCGGTCGTACCACGTGACCGGGTTCCCCAGGGCGGTCAAGTTGGCGGCCCGGAGCGGCGCGAGTTGTGGAGGGATCGCAGTGGCCGGGCTGGCGGTCCATACCTTGGTCTTGTCCGCGTTGAGCTCCAAGCCGGCCCGGGCCATCTCTTCTCGCGCGACGTCGTGTGCCTGGGCGGCGGCCTCCGCTGGCACGACCACAAGCACGTCGTCGAGGTAGGAGAAAAGGCGGGAGACGGGGCTCAGCAGTTGCAGGCGCTCGCGGGCGCGGGCAAGGGCGCCGGCGATCCCAATGGCGAAGAACGCGGGGCTGAGCGGGCGGCCCTGGTCGACGCCTGTCTGGGCCGACACGGGCATGGGGGTGCCGAGGTCGTCCCAGAAAAGGTGCGTCGTCGGCCTCGTCAGCCAAGCGTTGGCGACCGGGAGGAGGCTCGGCGCCCGGCGGGCCACTGCGTCAAGCACCGTTTGCCGGGGCAGGGCATTGAAGGCATTAGTAGCATCAAAAGCCAGGGCGGCGGCCCCCGGCATCGCGTCGGCCAGAGCGGTGACGCATTTGTGGACCCGCTCGCAGCCCGCCCTCGTGCCGACCGCGAACTGGAGGGGACCGCAGGCGTCTTTCAGCTCCTCCTTGAAGACCTCGCAAGCCGCCTTCGCCGCCAGCCTGCGGAGGACGCTCCCGCATGCCACCGGCCGCAATTTCCCGTTTTTCTTCCGCAGCGCCACTAGCCGGGCCCCCAAGTTGGCCGTCGTGAAATCGGAGGGGAGGACGCCGAGGAGGAAGGCCACGGCCACCCGGCAGTTCGCCTCGAGCGCGGCGGAGTCGGCAAGGAGAGTCTTCCAGTGCTCGAAACGGGAGCCGTTGGGGCCTGGGCCAGACCTCCGCGGGGCTTGCTCGATGGCCTGGCGCACCGCGTGCAGGAGCTTTTCTGTGGTCTCGTCGTCGGGAAGCTGCGCTGCGGTTGGGGTGGCGCCCGCGCCCTGCGGGAAGAGGTTCTGAAGCTCGCCGCGAGCGCTGGCGTCAGTGACCACCGCGGCCGAGCGAGTCACCAACGACATGGCCTTGGATACCAATCCCTCAGAGAGGAAGGTCTCCACGTTCTTCGCGGTGTCCTGCGGTCGGCCAGTGCGCCGTCGACCGGCTGCGCCAGCCCCAGCAGCGGCGGCGGCGGCCGCTTCGCGCCACAGAGCCCCCCAGTCGCCGCGCCAAGCTATGCGGATCCGTCGCGTGAGGATTTTGGAGAGCCCGCCGCTGTTCTTAGCGCTCCGTCCTCCGCGGACCCGGGTCGGTGCGAAGAGGATGACCCTGTCGAAGAAAGTCAGCAGTTTGCCCGCCCTGCTAGCTGCAGCGGCGTCTCCGGCCCGCTGTGCGTCGAGGAAGGCGGTCGCGGCAGCCCCCCGGAGCACGGCGAGGGAGTGCGCGAGGGGCTCCGGGACCGACCCAACGGTGCGGACGTCCACTCCCAAGTCGTTGTACGACACCCCGTCCCACCAGTCAAGATTGAGGAGCGTCTGCGCTGGGGCCCCGTCGGCGTCGAGGCCGGGCGGCCGAGAGTCGTCGTCGGCGTCGTCGTCGTCACGCGGGGCCCTGCGGCCCGGCGTGCGCGCCTGGTCGGCTGTGCGGCGGCGCAGGCGTCCAGCGCGCGAATCGGCGAGGTGCTCCGCCCGTGTGGGACGCCCAGGTTGGTCGCAGGACTGGTGCAGCTCCGCCTGGGCCTCTGGCGAGAGGGAGGCGCTACCCTGGACCATGTCAAAGGGGCCGAGTCCGCCCTCCACGCAACTCGGGCAGAAGTAACTCCTGTGGGCCAAGCTGCGGGACGCGCGGTACACCCGCAGGTCGCCTTTGGAGAAAGGTCTGCGGCAGGCGCTGGCCTGGCACGCGCAGGAGCGGCGGTGCGGCACAACGTCAACTGCCCACTCGGACTCTGCTGCTTGACCCGGGGCTGGCGCCGGAGGCTGCGCTGCAGGAGGGCCCGCTGGGGGTGCAACAGGGGCAGGAACGTTTGGTGGCGGGGCGGCCGGGCCTGCTGGATCGGCCGGCGCTGCCGGGCCAGCGGGGAAGGCGGGCGCGGCAATGGCCCGGGCCAGCAAGACAGCATGGCTGGCGAAGGCCATCTTCGAAGACAAGCTGGAGTAGCCACCGGGGCTGAGGGCGACCGTGAAGGCGGCGGTGAGCGCCTCGCAGAGCGGTCGATTGAAGTGCACGTCGAAGGCCACAGCGTACATGCACAAGCAGGCGGCGGTTCGCTGCGCGGGGCCTCCGTGGACCACCGCCCCCCAACACAGGAAGTGCAGAGGAGTGTGCCCGATGCATGCCGCCACGAGGATGAACGCAGGGTGGGACGGCCCGTGGAGCAAGGGGCCGAAGGCAGCATGCGCCCCTTGGGCTAGGGAGAGGCTGCCCAGCACCGGAAGGATGTGGAACGGCACCATCACGAGCAGAGGCGGCAGGATGCTGAGCGCGCTGTGGACCATGTCGAGCGCTGGGGACAGCGCAGCTGGAGCTGAGAGCCAGGGCGCGTGGGCCTTGGGACAGGCCAGAGGACAAGAAGATGTTCGTGAAGCCCCCCTGGCCGAGGATGCACAGCTCCGGATGTGGAACAAGAAGAAGAGCTCGGCCGAGGAGACGAGGTGACCCTGGCCACCGCGGTCGAGGCTGCGAGTCGTCGGCCTCGTGCCCCCTAACGTTGCGCTGCTCCTGGTACTGGTTGTACTGCCTCCTGCTGCGCCACTGGTCCAACCCGCTGACGGCGGTGTTGCTGTAGGCGCCGGCGTTGGTGTCGGCGTAGGCGCCGGCGTCGGTGCTGGCGTAGGGGCGGGCGTCACTGCTGGTGTAGGCGCTGGCGTTCGTGCCGGCGGAGGCGCAGGCGTAGATGCTGGGGGTGGTGCTGGCGTCGGCGCTGGCGAAGGCGTCCAAGATGGTGGTAGCGTAGCTGCCCTCGGCGGTGGTGTAGGCGCAGGCGTTGGTGCCGGCGTAGGCGCGAGCGTGGACGCTAGCGCCGGTGCGCTCCGGCTAGCTGCCCAGCGAACCAGTGCGCTGCGGCCTGACGGCCGTGCTGCTGTAGGCGCCGGCGTTGGTGTCGGCGTAGGCGCCAGGGCTGGTGCTGGCGTAGGGGCGGACGTCGCTGCTGGCGTAGGCGCTGGCGTTCGTGCCGGCGGAGGCGCGGGCGTAGATGCCGGGGATGGTGCTGGCGTCGGCGCTGGCGAAGGCGTCCAAGGTGCCGCGCTGCTCCTGGTACCGGTCGTGCTGCCACTGGTCCCGTTCGCAGGTGTCAACGCAGGACCCCTGCTTCCAGCTGCGCCTCTCCCTGTTGTGCTGCTAGCCGCTCTCGAAGTTGTCCACGTAGGGCTGCTGCTCCCTGTTGTGCTGCCCGTCGCACTCGGAGTAGTCAACGTAGGGCTGCTGCCCCCAGTTGTGCTCCCACCTCCCTCGCGACTCCGATGGGGTGGAGAGAAGGACGGGGGGGAGGGAAAGGAAGAGGAGGAAGAGGAGGAGAAGGAGGAGGAGGGGGAGGAGGAGGCGGAGGAGGGGGAGGGAAAGGAGGAGGTCACCGAAGCGCTGGAGATCCCCATGGTCGACGCTGCCGCTGCCGTGGAGCTCGCCGCGGAAGTGGCCGTGAAAATCCCGCTGCTCGAAATGGTACTCGCCGTCATCGCCGTGTTCATGGTTGTGCTCATGCCGGTCGTGACCGTGCTGCTCGAGGTCACGCTGCCGCTCGCCTGGAACGCACTGCTAGTCTTCGAAGCGCTGGACGCCCCAGTGGTCGACGATACTGCTGCCGTGGCCATTGGCGTCGCGCTGCTCGGGCTGGTACTCGCCATCGTCGCTGTGCTCGTGCCCGTGCCCGTGCCGGTCGTGGCTGTGCTGCTCGAGGTCACGCTGCCGCTCGTCAGTGACGCACTGCTAGTCACCGAAGCGCTGGAAGCCCCTGTGGTCGACGATGCTGTAGTCGTGGGGCTCGCCGTGGAATTGGCCGTGGACGTCGCTCTGCCCGAGCTGGTACTCGCCGTCGTCATCGTGCCTGCCGTAGTCGAGCTCGTCTCTGGCGTGCCGTGATGCTGCAGGGTTCCCGTAGTCGTCTCCGTCGGACTGCTCCGCGCTGTGTTCTTGGTGTCGGGGTTGGCGCCCAAAGATGTGGTGCTCGTTGCACTGCTCGCGCTGCTGCTGCTGCTGCTGCTGCTGCTGCTGCTGCTGCTGCGGGCTCTCGTCGTGCTGCTCAACGTTGACGTGATCGTCTCCGTGGCGCTGCCCATTGTTGAGTTGCTGGCCTCGGACGCGCCGCTCCAAGACGTGGTGCTCTTTGCCACTCTCGTCTCACTCGTGGACGGGTTGCTGGTGCCGCTGGCCCCCGTTGTGCTGCTGAGCGCCGTCGTGCTAGTCTCCGAGCTGGGGGGCGCAGGGGTCGGCGAACTCGTCGGCGTGGGGGCCCCGGAGACGAACGGTGCGAAGGTCGGAAAAAGTCCTTGCGGGCAGAACCCTGTGGGAGTCAACAAAAGAACCCGGCCGTGCCCCCCAGAGCGGGGGACGACAGGGGCGAAGGCAGGGGCGCCAGCTGACGGCGGGGCCACAGTCGGACGATTCGAGGCTCCCCGGAAGACAGCAGACGGCGAGGCCGCAGCCCAGGGGAACGCCCATGAGAGCGCGAGTCTAATTGGGGAACGCGCAGCGCAGCTGTCCCGGGCGCGTGGCCGATGCAACCGGGCGCAACCGGGGACCGGCCACCCAGCTGCGGCTCGTTGGCCGCCTTCGTCTGGCTCATCTGGCTCACGGAGAAAATAAAACGCACCCTCGTGCGACCTCACGGGACCTCCAGGGCCTCCGGGGTCCTCTCCACAAGAGCAAGGATCGACGAAGCAGGCAGGGGAGACGGGGAAGTACGACGGAGAAGGGATCACGCTGGGAAGCAACGGAAACAAGGAGTAAGACAAGGCGGAGAGGGGCGAATAGGACAGAAGGCGGGGACAGGAGAGGGGGGCACCCGTCGGGGCGAGGGTGGGGTGACGAAGGTGGCTCCTGGGGACCCCCCCTGGTCGTTTGGGTGCCCGAGTCCGCGAAGCCGACCCGGATGAGCCCAGCGGCCCTGGCAGGGAGGCCGCGCGGCGCTGCGGCTGGGGGCTGAGGCTGGCGCTGCTGGTCCTGGACGAACTGTTCGACGGTGTACTGCTCAGTGCGTTGCCCATCGGACTCGCGGACGTGGACGTGAGGCTGGTGCTGCTGGTACCTGCCGTGCTGCCCTGCGCCGTGGTGCCCGACTCTGCCGTGGTGCTCCTCGTTGTGGCGCCGGCCCCGGACGCGCTGCTCGGAAACGTGTTGCTCGCTGCACTGCTCGCCACATTCACGGACGTGAGGCTGGTGCTGCTGATGTCTGTCATGCTACCTTGCGCCGCGGAGCCCGACTGCGTCGTGCTGCTCGCCGCCGTGGTGCCGGTCCACGAAGTCGTCCAGCTCGGGCCGGGGGCGCCGCCAGGCGGGGCTGCAGCAGCGCTGGCGGTCTGGCGGCCGCCAGGCGGGAAGTCGGGCCAGTCTGAGTCGGGCGTCGGGTAGGGCGTCGGGCTGGGTCGGGGCGTCAGGCTGGTGTACGGCGCTGGGTAGCGCAACGCGCTGGGGTAAGGCGTCGTGCTGGGGGCCGGCATCGGGTAGGGCGTCGGGTTGGGGTTGGGCGTCGGGTAGGGCGTCGGGCTGGGGTGGAACGTCGGGTTCGGCGTCGTGCTGAATGACATCATCGGGTAGGCCGTCGTGCTGGGGCGAGGCGTCGTGCAGGGCATCGGGCTGGGGTAGGGCGTCGTGTAAACGGTGGGCGTCAGGAAGGGCATCGGGCTGGTGGAGGGCGTCGGGCTGAGGTAGGGCATCGTGTAGGGCGTAGTGCTTGGGTAGGGCGTGTAGGGCGTCGTGCTTGGGTAGGGCGTCGTGTAGGGCGTCGTGCTGGGGCTGGGCGTCGGGTGGGTCGTCGGGGTGGAGTAGGGCGTAGGGGAGGGCGTCGTCCTGGGACTGCGTGACGGGCATGGCGTCGGGGTGGAGTAGGGCGTGCGGGAGTGCGTCGTGCTGAGACTGGGCGTCGAGTAGGGAGTCGGACTGGGGGAGGGCGTCGTGTAGGGCGTCGTACTTGGGAAGGGCGTCGTGTAGGGCGTCGTGCTGGGGTTGGGCGTCGGGTCGGTCCTCGTGCTGAGGTAGGGCGTAGGGGAAGGCGTCCTGCTGCGGCTGGGCGTCGGGCGGGGCGTCGGGCTGGGGTAGGGCGTCGGGCTGGGGGAGGGCGTCGTGTAGGGCGTCGTGCTTGGGTAGGGCATCGCTCCTCCCTCCACTGTGATGCTGCTGGTTCCACTCTGAGTTGCGCGCGTACAGCTGCCGAACTGCGCCGTGTTGCTCGGGGCCCTGGGCGTGCTGTTCTCTGCCATGCTGCCCGTGGTCCTGGTCGTGTGGCTCTGCTGCTGCTGGTCGTTGTCGTGGCGGCATTGCTGCTTGCAGTCGTGGCCGTCGTCGCGATGCTGCTGGTCGCGGTCGCGGGGGTGCTGCTGGCCTCTGACGTAGTGGCGCTGCTGGTGGTGGCGTTGCTGGTCGCCGTCGAGGAGGGGCCGCTGCTGGCTGTCGTCGTGGTGTTGCTGGTCGCAGTCTTGATGGCGTTGTTGGTCGTCGTCGCGGCGCTGCGGGTCGCGGTCGTGGTGGTGCTGCTGGTCGTAGTCGTGGTGGCGTTGTCGGCCGTGACTTTGCTGGACGCCGTCGTAGTGGTGCCGCTGCTCGCCGTTGTCGTGGTGCCGCCGGCCGCCGTTGTTGTGGACTTGCCGGATTCCATCGTGGTGCTGCAGCTGGTAGTGGCGTTGCAGCTGCTGCTGCTGCTGCTGCTGCTGCTGCTGTTGCTGCTGAGCGTAGTCGTGGCGCTGCTGGTCGTCGTCGCGGTGGCGCAGCTGCCTGCGGTCGTGGTGGCGCTGCTGGGGGTGGCGCTGCGGGTCGCCGTCGTGCCGGTGTTGCTGCTGGCTGTCGCCGGGGTTTTGCTGGTGGCGGTCGCGGTGGCATTGCTGCTGTTGCTGCTCGAAGTTGCGTTGCTGCTGGTTGTAGCCGTTCTGGTCGTGGTCGTTGTGGTGCCGTTCGTTGCGCTTGGGCTGCTGTGCGCGGCGCCGCTGTTGGGAGTCGTGGCGCCTCTTGTGCTGGGCGGAGTCGTGCCGATGCTGGTCGCCGTCGCGGTCGTGTTGGTGCCTGCGGTCGTGGTGACATTGCTGGCCGTGGCTCTGCTGGTCGCCGTCGTGGCGGTGTTGCTGTTGGCCGTCGTCGTGGCTCTGCTGGTCGTGGTCGCGGTGGCGTTGCTGCTGGTGCCGCTGTTGCTGGTGCTGCTCGTAATTGCGCTGCTGCTGGTCGTAGTCGTTCTGGTCACGATAGTCTTGGTGCCATTCATTGCGCCTGGGCTGCTGCGCGCGGCA
>CAUYUJ010020189.1:155000-162216 GCA_963575745.1 Prorocentrum cordatum
CCAGGTACCATGTCCAGGCCACCACGTTCAACCATCTACGAGATCTCGCCATCTCTCAGCGCAGGCCTGACCCTTTCCTCGGCTTCACGCCCATGGTATAGCACAGACGCTCTGGCAATCTGGTTGTTATTGCTGCGTATCTGGAACCCCACAGGCAGATCGAGGGTGCAGTGCACGACAAGCTGCTCTCGCTGGGAGCCTTCGTTACTATGCTGACATACCCTTGGATCATCTTGGCCGATTGGAATATGACACCCGAGCAGCTTGCAGCGACAGAGTGGCTGGCCAAATGGAATGCTACCATCGTGCGAGCACCTGGATCTGCCACCTGCGACAAGGGCCAGGGGCTCACGCTTGATTTCGCACTGGTCAAGACTGGCATCGAGCACATCAATTCCATCCGCCAGTGCCCCACCGTACCGTGGGCCACCCACGTTGGCCTCGAAGTTCGAGCAGGCAGTGCAGACCCCTGGTGGTATCAGTCGATCGACACCCCCAAGGCCTTCCCCGCAGTGGACAGGCCCAGGTTACCGCCAGACCCCAACAGCAAGACCGCCATCAAGAAACGGAAAACAGCTGAAGCTCGAGCAGCTCGTCTACGTGATCTACCCCCTGAACTTCAACAAGCAGCAGCACAGCTTCAGCCACAAGACGAGACCGCAGAGCTGGACCCTATCTCCTACGTCATCCCGCTGGACTTGTGGGAAAAAACAATGGCAGGAGGCATTACCCAGACGTTGCAAGCAGCCGCACGCGCACTTCGTGTATCGACACTGGGAGCACGACGCCGACCTCCTCAACCTCAAGTACGCCAAATGGGTCACGGCGCTCGAGAACACTATGATCAGCCACCACCAGATCGACCCGAAGGAAACCGCAGCATACACTGGCCGAGCTCAGGGTTACCAGCTATCTTGGAAGAAGACAGCGGCTGCTCCAGGCCGTGTACACGTACATGACCCACATTCGGAATGGTGGGCCATTGCGCTCACCCTCATCAAGCGCTACGCCGCGCTCTACGACAAGCCTAAGCATACAGCGCTTATGCAGCAGCAGGCCACCATCATCCAGCAGCGCGCGGACCACTTCAACAGCCACATGCACGACCTACAGTTCGAGAAGGACGAGGACACCATCTTCCGCTGGTTCGCGCTCGTCTGGGCCCCGCACCTGGACAAGGATGACACCGACGACTTGGTCACTATAACCGCTACCTGGGCCTCCAGAGCCCTCTCGGCCGCCCTCGCCAAGTCCAAGAGGGCCTACGGGGCTTGGCTCGCCCAGCAATGGAAGCGCCGCCCTGGAGTACTACACGCCCATGTTAAGCCAGCACCTGTTCGTCACATCGAGGCCTACACGGCCAACCTGACCATCGCCGACCCCACCGTCATCATGGACAACAAGAAGCAACAATGGCAGCAAGTATGGCATGCCACCGAGACCTCCGACGACATCCTCCAGGCCCTGACAAAGGCCAAGGCAGCAGTTGTTCATCATCCTCTCGAGCCCATTACAACCGAGAACGTACACCGCATTCACGGCCGCATGCCACCCAGTAAAGCGCATGGAGTTGATGCCCTAGGACCTCGCGACCTCCATCGGTTACCAGAACCTGCCGTCGAAGCCTATGCAGATATTCTCAATTCAGTGGAGCAAGCTGGCATTTGGCCACTACAAATTTCAGGCACCATTGCAGCTCTCGCCGCCAAGAAGATTGGAGGCGACAGAGTCCTTGGCATGCTTCCTCATATGGCCCGACTCTGGTCTCGTATTAGATCCACCGCGTCGGAAGCCTGGACGCAAGGACTTGACGATTTTTGGACTACAGCCATCAAAGGCTCTTCAGCTCTCCAAGCCGCCCTGCATAGGGCCCTGTTAGACGAGACAGCCTCAGCACTCGGCATTCAGTCGGCGACCTTGCTGTTAGACATCCAGAAATTCTACGACAATATCAAGCTCGCCAACCTCATCATGGTCGGCCTCAACTGTGGCTTCCCTGCCATCATTCTTTTATTGGAGGTACAGCTCTACCTGGCGCCCAGATTCTTGCGCAGTCGTCAATGGGTGAGCATGCCTATCTTCGCCTCCAAGGGCATCATTGCAGGCTCCCCCCACGGCACCACCCTGGCACGACTTATTTTGTTACCAATTCTACGACATGCTCAAGCTCAGGCAGAGCTTGCCCAGATGTGGACCTTCGTGGACGACACTGTACTACGAGTCGAAGGAGTCCTACGTGCTTTGCAGAAGCACCTCCCCCGTGCCGCCAGGACGCTATGCAACGGATTAAAGGAGTTCGAGTTGCCTATCTCAGACAAGACCGTCCTCATCGGCTCCACTCCCAAGGTCCGCCACTTGCTTGCCAAGAAGATGCGACAGTACGACATCCCAGTTACCGCGACCTCCACGGCCGTCGACCTTGGCGTGGACGCTGCCGCGGCTACTCGACGAGTACAAGCCAAAGCCAGGAAGCGTCAGATCTCCGCCACCGCCAGGTTTCGCAAAATACATCGACTACGGAGCACTGCACAACAGGCCCGAATCTCTGCTGGCCTGTGGCGCACTGGCGCTCTTCCTGAAGGAGTATTTGGCCATCAGGTTCACGGCCTCGCTCGGCACGCTCTTCTACGCTGGTGGCGACAGGCCGCCATGGCAGCGACGGGCGCTGCAGCGGGTCGTTGCCTCACTTCTCTCCTCGGCGCCACCTTTGACGGCATGGACCCTGGAGTCCCCCTAAGGATTGAGTTCATCGAGGCCTGGCTTCAGCACTGGATACGCCACCCGAACACGCACGCCAGGATCATCAGAGCCTGGCCAAAGATCAAGACTACCCTGCTCGCCGCTGGCCCCAAGCTGTGGTGCAAGGTCAAGGGCCCCACAGGCGCGGCCATCGCGACCCTGCTAGAAGCCAGTTGGGAGCCGACCTCAGCTACGACGTGGAGGCGTACGAAGGACGGCTACATCGAGGAGTGGAACCTTCCCCCGGCCGACGACCCTGACCTCCTCGACGCCGACATCCACACAGTATTTCAAGACCTCAGCGAAGATCTACACCGTCTCCTCTGGACGCAGGCCGCTACACATACCCATGGAGACACGCTTGCAGGAGGCGCAGACATGGTCACTATCCGCATTGAACAAAGGAGGTTCCTCGCAAACGGCGACTTCAGCGATTGGGCCCTCAACAACACCATCATCAGCGGAGGACAGTGGACCAGAGACCGCCTCCACAACGCAGGCTACCAGATCGACAGGAACTGCGACCGCTGCAGTGCTGGAGCCCCTGAAACCCTGTTTCACCGCATGTGGCAGTGCGAGGCGAACGTTGGGCCCGAGTTTGAGGCCAGCGACAAGCTACTGCCGCGAGCCCTAGCGGGGGCCGATGCCGACCCCGCCTTGTGGCTCCGCGGCCTTCCCTCTTCTGCTCTCACTACGCCCACGTTCGAGCCATTGACTGGGAGGGGCGGGTGGGAGTTTGTTGGTGAGGTGCGGGAGGGTTTGCCGACCTGGGAAGGTGCTCGTAACGCAGAGGGTGAGTTGTTTCTTTTTGGCGACGGGTCTGGCGGAGCCTTCTCCGACGACGTCAGGCGACGTCGCGTCGGCTCTGGCCTCGCGGCCCTTCGTTGGAACCCTCCCTCGGCCTCCTGGACCCTCCACCCGGGCCTCCAAGCCCCCCCTTCCAGGCCCCCGCCAGACCGTCCCAAGAGGAGAATTATATGCGTTCTGCCTGGCACTAGAGACGTGCCATCAGGATTTCACTTATGTTACCGACCACCTAGCCTTGCAGCGTGGTTGGCAGAATGGTAGATGTCTCAGGCCAGGCAGCCTCAGAGGTAAGAATAAGAATGGTGATCTCTGGCTGAGAATACGGCATCTCGTGCAGGATCGACCGCGTGGCGCTTCCTCGGTCACGGTGCTCTGGACCCCATCTCACGCCGATCCCCAGACCCTGCACGGTTTTCAGAAATTTCTAGCTCTCGGTAACCAGCAAGCCGACGAGCTTGCGGGAAAAGCGGCCCACAAGTCGGCTACCCTTGCCCTCCCGCACGTGCCCAGGACTGACGAATATGATGCTATTGCGGCGATTGTCCGACAGCGGGCACGACTAATCCTACGTTCTTTCGGTGAGAATGCAGAGCCACGAGGATCGTGGCCAGAGAGGCAACCCACTCAAGAGGCTGCCCCTCGCTCTCTGTTGCAGACCGCGATCGCGGATTCTCAGCACAAATTCGTTAGGTGTGTAGATAAATGGCGATGCTCTGCTTGTCACATCATCGTCGATGCTTGCCAGATTATTCCTGCTGCCGCCACGGAGTGTGTACCGCCTTGCCCCCTTCCTGAGTTTGCTGCGTGTGGCGAGGTGCTGTGGTCGAGGGGTCACCGTGTGATCAGTGGCAAGGCGATACACCCCTCCCACATGTTGGCCACCATCCCCAAGTGGCAAATGTTCTTCTGTGTGAAGTGCGGCCATACGGCCACACACCAGGTCAAATGCTTACAGTTCCCCTGCCCTCTCACCCACCAAGTGGGAGAGCGCAGGGCCCTGGGACCCACTGGCAAAGGCCTCGAGAACCTCAGCAGGATCAGACGAGGCCTCCATCCGTCCAGATCGGGTCCCAGCAAGTCTGTTGTAGAGGCCATGCATGAATCGGCAGCCGAAGCCGCGATTGCTTCACTCGCGGCTCCTAGCGGCGCCTCTGAGTAAATTGTGAGGCCAGGGGGGCCTGTCGCGGTGTGCCGTGGGTTGTCGCCCCCACGGCCCTCCGAGAAATTCTGGATGGCCCCCCTGGCGTCTCTTGGTCCCCGAACGGACTACGTCCGATTGCTCCACTCCACTCTCTCTCTCTCTCTCTCTCTCTCTCTCTCTCTCTCTCTCTCTCTCTCCCGCTTTCTCTCCTTCGCCCTCCCGTGCCTCCCTCATTGGCCCCCTGCAGCGTCGCCGCAACTCCCCCCCCCCCCCCTGCCTCGCGTCCTTCCACTACGCGTAACCGTTCATTCCTCCAAACGTCGAGGGCGGCGGTGGCAGGCGAGAGAGAGAGAGAGAGAGAGAGAGAGAGAGAGAGAGAGAGAGAGAGAGAGAGAGAGAAGAGAGAGAGAGAAGAGAGGATAAGAGAGGAGAGAGAGAGAGAGAGAGAGAGAGAGAGAGAGAGAGAGAGAGAGAGAGAGAGAGAGAGAGAGAGAGCGGACAAGTAGGCGGACCATGGGTCCGTCCGCGAGGCGCACTGCGGTGCGACAACTCGCTAAACACTATTTGCGGCGGTGCAGCCTTTAGATACGAGGGCGGGCAACAAAAAAAACCCTCCCCCGGCGCAGTGCGACAGACGCAACAGACGGCGGACAGACGGTGATGATCTCACCTGTCAGACCGCGTAAAGAAAGAGGCCCCAACAAGAAAGGCGACGTGCTGACACGTGGCTAGGCGGCTTTGCAGACCGCCAGTTGGGCGCTTGGCCGCAAAGCGGCGCGCAGTGACGGGGCACCCCCCGCCCCCACGCCCTGACACCGTGGACGCGGAGCCACGCGTGCACACGGGCAGGCAGAGAGGAGGAGATTAGCGCGGGGCACCAGGTGGAGCGCCGCGGAACGATGACAGCATAGCTTGGATGGTGAGTGACGGCACGGCACCATCGGGCGAGGGCGTGAGCAGCTCGGCGAAGGCTCGCCCGGCGCTGTGGAAGCGCTGGAGTAGAGGACCTTGGCGAGCTTGGGCGGCGGCGAGGTCCGCGGCGAGAGCAACGCACCTCTGCTGGAGAGCAGCCATAGCCTGGGACAGCTCGGTTTCGCGGTCGGTGAGGGGTGGCTGCTCAGTGCCAGCGGCCGAGGGCCTCGAGACAGAGGCGAGGTCCGCGGTACGCCTGTCCAGATGGTGGACTAGCGTAGTGCGGCACCCTGTACGCTGTCGTCCGTCACCCTTGAAAGGTGACTGGAGGGGAACACGCGACCCCAGGGCTGGAGCCGCTAGGGCCACGCCCCGAGAGGTCGGGAGAGCCGCATCCTCTCGCGCAGCAACGATGGAAGCGTGGACGGGGCGCGAGGGCCTGTCTGGTTCAGTGCCCTGCGGGGGGGCTGAAGCCGCCCCCGCGGGCTGCCGCTGGTGGGGGGGCGTAGTGGTTTGCGCGGTGGGACCAATCATGATGCCGTGCGAGGGCTCTGAGGTCGGCCGCGTAGAAGGGTGTCGTCTCGGTAGAGCGGCATGGTCGGCAGCGTGGGGTGTCGGCGGTGCGTCGTCTATACCACTCAGTCCGCGGGGGTCACCCAGGTCGTCGTCGGCGTCTTGGCGGTGGCCGATATCATCGTATGGGGGCGATGTCGCTCTCGGGGACGGAGTCGCGGTAGGCGTCGAGAGGTTGCCCGACGGGGCAGGGTTTTCGCTGACTTGTCCGTCGTCCAAAGCGCCCGATCCCCCACCGAAGCTGAACAGGTCGTCCTCCTGTTCGTCAGCGTCTTGAAGGTGAGCGGCGTTGTCATGTGGTGCGATGCCGCTCTCAGTGGCGGAGTCGAGGGCGACGTGCGGGTGCCCGACGGGGCAAGGTTGGCGCTGGTTGGCCCGTCGCCTAGGAAGTCAAGGCCCCCGCCAAAGCCGAACGGGTCGTCCTCCTGTTCGTCGAATATCGCCCGTTGGGCCTCGGCCCAGAGCTCGTCCGGGTTCTGTGGGATGTCTGGTCCATCCGCGGGTGGTGCCTGGTCAGACAGCAGGGGGTTTGGTTCCATTTTGTTGAGTTCCGCAGCTGTAAACCCAGCCCTGCGGTGTGGGAGGGGGAGTGTGCGGTGTCTACGCTTGTAGATGGCGACAGCGACTCCATGAAGCACGGTCGCTTGGCGATGTCGTGTTTTGGCAGCTTCGACAATGTCGTCTGGAAGGTTATGAGTACGTGCCGCCGTTGTGGCGAGGGCGTCAGCCTGACGATTGAACTCCTCCGCGATGGGCCCGATGAGCCCGAGGTCGATGCCCATGTCTCCCAGGTGGATTGCGATTTTCTCGACGCGGAACATGTTGGGCTTGGCCATGACGCATCGGTGGATCTTTTCCCAGAGCTCCACGTGCGTGCCCTGCGGTGGTGAGTGTCCGTCGATGATACTTTGGAACCCATCGACCACCGCCTGGTTGTCCACGAAAGCGTGTACGGGCCGTTCAGCACATGCCGTGAGGTGGACAATGGCGAGGGTCTCCGCAAGCTGTGCGTTCTGCGTAATGCCGTGAACGCGTGCACTGTAG
>CAUYUJ010020190.1:0-2500 GCA_963575745.1 Prorocentrum cordatum
CTACTACTACTACTACTACTACTACTACTACTACTAACTACTAACTACTAACTACTAACTACTACTACTACTACTACTACTACTACTACTACTACTACTACTACTACTACTACTACTACTACTACTACTACTACTACTACTAATCGTTTTAGTATCAGTAGCGTTCGAATTCGTATTCTTAATACCTGTATTTGAATACTAGCTTTGGTAACGTCATCAATGTTATTGTTAGTATGATCCGTGTTATTATTGTTAGTATGGCTATGAGTATGATTCGTAGTCTTGTTACGATTATTAATAGTAGTACCAATGTTAATATCAGCCTTAGCCTTAGTAATACTAGTAGTATACGTATTCGGGGTGCTGTTTCATATTCTTTATATTATTACTATGACTCGTAGCCGTATCAATGATAATATTATTACTATCCGTATTGATATGAGTAGTTTTACTATTATTACTGATCTTCTGAATATTATAAGTATTTCTCTTGTTCTAAGTATTATGATTCGTCTTATCATTATTGTTATTGTCATATGCTTCCTCCTCCTCCTCCTCCTCCTGCTCCTCCTCCTCCTCCTCCTCCGCCTCCTCATGGTCCTCCTGCTCCTGCTTCTCTTCCACAGCAACTTCCCGCCCGCCTCCCTGCCCGCCCGCCTCCCTCCCCCTCCCGCCCCGCCCGCCCGCGCCCGCCTCGCCCGCGCCCAGCTCGCCCGCGCCGACCCCCGCCCTGCTCGGCCTGGCCCTGCGCTCGCTCGCCGCCGCCCGCGTCAACGCCGTCCGCCCCTCTTGGCAGCTTACTTGGGCCGCCTTGCTGCCATCGTAGGGCCAGTTTGGATACCTTCTGGGGTGGTCCAGACTCCCCTCGGGACCCCCTCCGCCGCCGCCGCACAGCACGGAGATCACGCCGGGATGCTGCCTGGCGACATTAAGGCAAGAAAAAAAGGAATGCTGACAGACTTTCGGAGATCTCTGTGCGCAATATTTGGATCAGCGCTGATCCCCCTTCTTTTGAAAGATCCTCAGCCTCCCTCCCCTTCAACGCAAGCCCCTCGACGTCACGTTTATACTACAACGTTGACCCCCACTGTGGACTCCTGCCCGCCGGGAGATTAGTTTTTCACGTGAAGCCGTGTTAACGGTGCCCGGGCCCAATGGTGGCCCTGAGACGCCGCAGATCGCCAAAATCCAACCGTCGTGATTTTTTGTCCGGGCCCCAAAGACGGCGTGCAACAGGCCAGGAACGCCCTCAGACAGCCAAGGAGCCTCCCAAAGAGCTCCAAAGGCCCCCAAGCGGCCCAAGGAAGCCCCCAAGAGGCTTCCGAGAGGCCCCCAGGAAGCTCCCAGGGGTGCCCCACAGGGCTCCCGAGATGCCTCCTGGTCTGGGCCCCGACAAACGCGGGGAGGGCGGCCGCGTCCTCCAGGAGCCCGTCCTCCCTGGAGTCCCCGCGCAGCGGGGTCCGGCGGCTGGCCCGCGGCGCCAGCGCCTCCACGTCCTCACACCCGGAGGCCCCGCGGCTGCACGGACAGCTCGATGCGGAGGTCGCGCGGGGAAGCCAAGAGGAGGACTTAGACATGCTGCATGCTCGCGTCGCTGGACCCTAAAAAAAAACATACATGTTTGGGCGCGTTCGGTCTCTGGGGGCCCTCGTCGGGCCTCGGGACAAGCAGAAAACGCTTCGGGGATGGAAGACCGGCCGTGGGAGAAGGGTCAGGACTTCCGGGAACCGCGTATTGAAAAAACCAAACGTCGGATGTCGGGGGAACGAGGGGAGGAGCTGATAAGGCTTCGGGTTGCGCACAAAGGCAGCCCCCCCAGATAGTCCTGGCTGGCCTCGACAGGCCCCCAACATAGTCCAGGGCGGTCTCAATACCTCAACCCTGGGGCGCGGAGCGCACCAGGGGCGCCGCCAGCGACGGCGCCAAAATGTCGAGACCACCCTAGCCCACTCGGGGGCCCTGTTGAGGCCAGCCGGGATTACATGGGGGGGGTGTCTGTGCGCAACCCGAAGCCTTACCAGGAGGAGGGCGGCCAGCAGAATCCGGCGCGAAGGAGAAACGGTCCTGGAGGAAAGAGATCTTGAGGAAGCGCCTCGCAGCTTTCGGGGGAAAATCTTCGGGATGAAGGGCTGGCGCTGGGGACGGCCCTGGAGTACAGGACCCGTTCCCCTCAGACCCCCATTTCCTCCCTGAGATCCGACGAAGCGAACAAAATGCAACATCGTGAACACGACCAAAGAACCGGACCCCATCTTTCTGCGCCATGTTTCGAGCTGGATCGATATTTCAGGGTCCCAAAGACGTTCGTGTGGCTTTCCGAGGCTTGGTGGAACTCCCCGGAAACCTCCAAATGTCTACAAAAACTTCTGGAGGTAAAACGGAAACTTGTTTGCCAGCGCGGGCCCCAAACCCTGGATCCCTGCAACTGGAAGGGCAACGGTTGCTGGTTGCTGGGGGGGGGTCCCCGGGCAGCAAGGTCACGTGCCAATCAACAACACCA
>CAUYUJ010020190.1:7500-103340 GCA_963575745.1 Prorocentrum cordatum
ATCATCATCATCATCAACATCAGCATCAGCATCAGCATCAGCATCAGCATCATTAGCATCATCAGCAGCATCATCAGCATCAAAACCACCATCATCATAATCATCATCATCAGCATCATCATCATCATCATTGTCATCCCCCTCCTCATACTCATCACATCATCAGCATCATCATCAGCATCAGCATCAGCATCATCATCCTCATCAGCATCAGCATCCGTGCCATCATCGGCAGCAGCAGCATCATCACCGTCATCACCATCATCGTCATCAGCGTACTCATAATCATCATCATCAGCATCATCATCATCATCACCATCATCAGTATCATCATCATCATCATCATCGTCATCATCATCCACATACTTCGCCTCCTTCTCCTCCTTCTCCTCCTTTTCATCATCAGCATCCTTCTCCTCCTCCGTCGCCTTCTCCTCCTCCTCCACCTCTTATTCCTCATCATCATCATCATCATCATCTCCAGCTTCCTCGTCATCAGCAGCAGCAACATCATCGTCCTCGTGTTTGTCATCATCATCATCAGTAGCATCATCAGTTGTATCATCATCCTCGCCCGACGCACCCAATCATCATCACCAGCATCACCAGCATCAGCATCCTCATCATCATCATCATCAGCATCCTCATCATCGTCCGCATCATCCCCGTCATCACCATCGTCCGCATCATCAGCATCATCGTCCGCATCATCATCATCATCATCATCATCATCATCATCATCATCATCATCATCATCATCATCATCATCATCATCGTCCGCATCATCATCGTCCGCAACATCAGCATCATCCTCATAATCGTCCTCATCATCCTCATCATCGACCGCATCATCAGCATCCTGATCATCAGCATTCCCATAATCCCCACCATCATCATCGCAATCATCCTCAGCACAATCATCTTCACCCTCCATGCTTCCAGCATCGCTATCACCAGCGTCACCAGAACCATCATCAACATGCTCGCCAGCATCCTCGGCATTATCATCAGCATCATGACTAGCATCATCAACAACAACAGCATCATCATTATCATCTTCATCATCATCACCATCACCATCAGCATCATCATCACCATAATCACCATCATCATCATCATCAGCGGCAGCAGCGGCAACAGCATCAGCATCAGCATCAGCATCAGCATCAGCATCAGCATCAGCATCATGTTCTTCGACGCCCCCTTCGACCCCCACTCCTCCTCCACATCCTCCTCCCCCCTCCTCCTCTCCTCCGCCTCCTCATCCTTCCCCTCCTCCTCCTCCTCCTCCTCCTCCGACTCCTCCTCCCAATCATCATCATCATCATCATCATCATCATCATCATCATCATCATCATCATCATCATCATCATCAGCATCATCATCATCATCATCATCAACATCATCGTCATCGTCATCGTCATCGTAATCATCATCATCACCATCATCATCGTCAGAATCATCAGCATCACCATGATCATCATCAACATCATCACCGTCATGTTCATCATCGTCGTTATCATCATCATCAGACGCAGGAGCAGCATCAGCATCAGCATCATCATCATGATCATCATCACAACCATCATCCTCATCATCCCTGTCATCCTCCTCTTCTTCGCTCTCCTCCTCCTCCTCTTCCTCCTTCTCTGCCTTCTCCTCCTCCTCCTCCTCCTCTCCCCTGGGTTTCTGCCACAGCAGTGCAGCTGCAAGAGAGGGGGGGGGAGGACGGGGGGAAGGGAGACAGAAAGGGACGAGGGAGGAGCGAGGAAGGAGGGAAGAGGGAGCGGGAGGGGGAGGGAGAGCGGGAGGAGGGAGGAGGGATGCATGAGGGAGAGACGGAGGGAGGAAGGAGGGAAGGAGACCAGAGGAGGGAGAAGGGAGTAAGGGGGGAGGGAGCGGGAGGGGGGAGGGAGGGAGGAGAGAGGAGAGATGCATGAGGGAGAGAAGGAAGGAGGAAGGAGAGAAGGAGGAGGGAGGAGAGGGAAAGGGGGAGGAAAGAGAAGGTAAGGGGGAGGGAGGGAGGGAGGAGCGAAATTGTTGGAATCTTTCGAAGGAAAGCCGCATCATGCCAGGAGAAGGTCCCGCGGGGAAAAGCCGCGGAAACACCCGAAAGCGCAACCCATCCCCCGTCACATCTCTGGCGATGCCTAGTGACAGGGACATGGGCCGCTTCGAAGCACCTGCACGGTCGCCCAGTCAGCACTCGAAGCCTGACGCGACCTTGCACACTCAGACGCCGATGTTCTCCCTGCTGTCTCGCGAGGGACACGAGTGGCCGGGTCCAGGTTCCAGTGGGCCCTGCAAACGCCAACGTTGACCTCTCTTGGGGGGGGTCCACCCTTTACTTCCGCCTGCGTCCGCCAACCTTCCACCAGCGGCACCGCCCGCACTTTCGTTATGCAGGCTTCCGCGGCCCTTCTGCTGGCTTCGTCCGAGCCCGGGGAAGCCCCTTGGGCTAGCTCTTAACAAAAACGAATAGAAGGAGTAGGAGAAGGAGGATCAAAGTGGACCCAGCACATATCACGGATGCTGCAACATCAACACACATGTCCAGGCTGCCGGGGAAAAAAACGTGCTTTGGGAATGTGGCGCATGCGATGGAAACAGTCCATACAAAGCTGTTTTCAAAAAGTTGGCAGGAGCGATTGGTCTCGGTCAGATCCTAATTCAGAGCTCCTGGCATTCCTCCGCCGTGCCACGAGGCATGAGTTGGAAGGACCTTAGGTCCCTTCGAATTCTCTGTATAACTTATTGCATTGTGAATATTATTTCTGGGGCCCGCAGCTCTGAGTTACGAGCGCTCTCGGGCCCTCCCAAGGGTTGCTCGTTTGACTTTGCCAGAGGCCAAGGGCGCGTTGTTCGAGACATGCATGTCCACTAAGGCCAAAGATGGCCCCGAGGACCGTCCTGGAGCCCTCTTGGGCGCCTCCTGGGCGGTCTTGGAGGAACTGGGGTATAGACCAAGAGGCCAGACTCGTCAAAACCCATCGGTTTCGTGCAATTTGAGTATTACAACATGTTTGATCTTCAGAGCGTCCAAGACGGCCCAAGAGGCGCACAAGATGGTGCAAAAACGGCCCAAGAGCCCCAAAGAGGGGTCCAAGAGGCCCCTGGGGCCCAAGATTGGGAACACGAACTGACATTCTGAGACCTCCACCCCAAGATTGCCCCAAGATTCTCCCACAGGCCCCCGAGGTGCCCCCAAGAGGCCCCCAAGAGGTCCCAAAGAAGCCCCGAGAGGTCCCCAAGAGTCCCCAAGAGGCCCCCAAGAGGCCCCCAAACACCCCCAAAACCGCCTCCAAGAAGCTTACGAAAGGTCTTCCAATAGATCCTCACAGGCATCCAAGGGGCATCTGACCGGCAACCCAGCCACGGTGGCGGGATGGGCAGAAGGCCACTAAACACTTACTGAAAAAAGGCAACTGGGATTTCGTATGTGTTTGAACACAAATGTACTGAAACTGTTGGAGCGAGCGTGCGCGAGCGAAGACGCACGCCCACGTGTGGCCCGCATGGTAACATTTGATTGAATTAGCGGGCTCGCCATGGTTATTGAGCGTTTGGGATATCGTATGATTTCACCGAGTGCGCCAACAGGTCGGGGGGTCATGCCCATTTCCACCGCAGCCACCCCCCCACCACACACACTGCCAGTACCAGATATACGCGGAAGCGAAGCCATATAAACTCAGAAACAACTTGAAATCAATGCTTGGGGGGCCTGGGGAGAAACAATGGTTAGCCCAAAATGTGACACATCTGATGTGCACTCCTGAAGCGACGTCTTCTCGGGATGATCCAAATCAGCACAGCGATGCAGGTAACCCATTAACTGCTGAAGGATCGTCGATCGGCTTCTCTGGTTCCATCTTCCCCCAAAAAAAGCGGAGATGCAGGATTCATGGGGGTATTCCTGCCTCCCCCCATCTGTATCTCTCCTCCCCCCTCCCGTCATCCCTTCTTGACTCCTTCACCCTCTTCTCCTCCCCGGTGGAGAGGGCTGAAGTTGGTGAGGAGCCGTTGCAGTGGGGCAGGCCCAAAAAGGCAGAGGCAGCTATAGTCCCTTCCCTCTCGCGAGTCCTCGAACTCCTTCTCCTTCACCTGCATGGCCACCCTTCCGATGTTATCCGCGATATCGATCACCTTCGAGCCGAGGAACGAGCAGAGATGGCCCAAAACAGGCATCAGAGCATCAGGGCCGGTCAGCCGCTGCACAGACCCACTCAGCTGTATATGGTAATGAAGACGTACAATGTGGACGGGATCAAATACAGAACATGACAAAGATGACGATAACAAATGGCGAATGCGAACTCAAACTCATACAACTCGGGCCTGGAACGCAAGCAAGAACGTCGGGAATACGTTCAAAAGATGGCCCAATCGGTATGAAGCAATAGACGTGTGTCACCACCGTGTCTGCGGACCAGATGCGCAACTGTGCTGGACAAACATGCGTGGACACAAATGTGCCAATGGCCTCAATAATCAATTACTTGTACGTAACATACACGCATAGCCCAATCGGAGGCCGCCATGGCTTGAAATCGTGATATGCAGAATCGCTTAAAACAACGTGTGCAACGCATCGAGCAAACATGTTAAAAGCTCCAGCTGAAAACATTGAGAGATATTTACTGTCATAGGGTAATGTGCAAAGACATTGAAACCCACTGCGGTACGCAACGCGTATAGCCACCATGCTGTGCATGAGATTGGGGGTTGGGACCGTGACGTCACGAACTGGGTGAGCGGTGCGTCCGGATTTCGAATTTGCGAAGATGTGCCACGCCAACGGCCAAACAAATACGGAGACTGACTCACATAGTACTCTCTGGGCTATACTGATTCGGACAGGGGTGCATGAGAGTAAGAACGATAATGATTATGAAAGCATTATAACGATGAGTACTGAAGATCCGCAACCGTGCCTGGAAGCATGAAGTGGGAGCATCATCGGGGCCTCCGAGGGCCTCCCGAGATCCTCTTGGGGCTTATTGGGGACGTTCGGGGGGCTCGGGGCGGCCTCCAGGGATTGAAGAGTAACGGCACAAAGCTCGACCATGAGGTAATAAGCTGAGAACCCTATTCTCCGGATAACGTCGGCGACGCATCGAGGCATCCCACAACTCATCATATGATGGCAAGCAAGACGAAGGGTGAGGGATAAACCATGGGATCGGAGGATGGATCATAGAAAAACGTGGCCTTCGTCCGCTGTTACGATCCGCAAGTAGAGCCACTCAGTCGCGCAACAGGCAAATAGGACAGCGTTGCCTTGAGCCAAAACAGCGCCGGATATAGCGTTCGATAAACAACCTCACCTTGAACCTCGTTTCTAATCGGGGGGAAGGGCCGAACGCCAGATCCGAGTCCTAGTTGCTTACATGAAGTAAAGAGGAAGCATGGGGATATGTTTTTCCACATCCCCAGCAGCACGCAAGCAAGTGAATGAAAAACAGCATAGAGCACGCGGGCCGAATAGGGGCAAACCCCCTTGTTCAGCCGCAGATGATGAAGGGCAGTCACGGGCAAGTCCGCGCGACTGCCCTCAGACAAGTAGGGGGGGGGGCGCCCAGCCAACGGGCCGCACGTCAAAGCGTGCAGTGCGCGATGGGGATATGACCACGCGGTCGGATCAAGAAAAAATAAAGCCCGTGTCCAGGCACGCATGGTAGCTGCGGAGCTATGAGTGCCCATGCCCGTGGCCGGGCGAGGATGACCACGCTGTGGGCATACATGCCCGTGCCAGGGCAATGATGATTTGTCTGCGTTTGAATAGTCGCCCTCATTGGTATCCGATAGCCCTGAATAGGGCACCCCCATGTTGGCGCTGTCTCTCTTGCATCGGTAGGGCATGTACGTTTTTACCTCGTCCTTGAAGGACGGATTGCCCTCCGTCACTTGCAGCAGTAACGCGCGATCGATGCACCCCCGGGCATGACCGTCTGCGGCCATGTCTCGTGCATCGCACCATTGCGCGCCATAAACTAGACCTCGGTCCATCATTTGTCATGTCCAACTGATGCGCCCCAGCAGGGCACGGTCGGTCGGCTTCAAGTCCTTACTTGACACTGATTAAAAAACCGACTCAGTGTCCATGGCAAGGATGGCCTTAACGCTGAGACCACCTAACTCCGGATGTTCTGACGTTGGGCGGGCGTTATGGCGCCCTGCTTTAAGCTCATGCAGCGTAGCTGGTTGGGTAGCAGTCCTCAAGGTGATGAGCGGCTGCCAGCGCTTCAGCTGAGTAGCTGGAACGCGCATGCAAGCGATGCGACTTGCAGCGCGCATCGATCAGATGCACCACAGCCTGGCCATTGGGCGCGCGCCCGCGCGGCAAAAGGTTTGCCCCTCGCATGCCGCGCCACTTTATTTCGCCACCTTCGCCCCCATTACGGCGACGAAGTGCGGAGCCACTATGAAGGCCCACTTCCCCCGTCGGAGCCAGGAGCTGATATGTTACATTCTTTGGACATTGCTCAAGATTGCGCGCGACAGCGTTGTCTTCATACGCGGAGGTATGCGGGCCCCTGTGCACGTTGCAAGGATGCCACGCATACCATTAACCACACCTGAGAAATCAATGCATACGCCAAGGCGCCACTTCAACCGATGGACACGCGCGACGCGGTCTTCGTTGCCTTGTCTTCTGCCACAGCGCCCGTAAGTTCTGGATGCGGCATCGGACGAAGCTGATTAATGTATTTACTCATCATGATCTAGCTGGACGCGGCCGCCCTGTCCCAGCGCACAGCGCGGCGCAATTGGCGCAACAACGTTTGTTCAGTTTGCATGCGCCGAACGCATCTTCTACACATTTGACGCACTTGTCAATGATGTCCTCCGCTCCTGCCACGTTCATGTCATCGACGTGCTCGGCCGCTAGGAGGTTCGGGCTCGCCTCGGACTCTTCATCGTGCAACGTAGGTTTTAGCCCGGATAATCGCGCGATGGTTCTGAGCTTCAGCGAGAGTTTCCTTGGGGCGTCGTTGGCGCCTGTGCCTGGCCCAGGGAAACGCAGACAATGCTTCGACTCGCCATGGGACGAGAGGCCGGCCAATGCGCGCGGCACCGAGGCTGAACCCGGTGGAAGAGCAAAGATAACCATGCGCTCTCTCCCTCCACCGGCTTCTACCAACTCGCGAAAGGTCAGACCATGCAAGACAGCCCGATATCCATGGGCGCCATGATCCACCGTTTCTTGAAAGCGGCCGCGCCGGCGAGCAATCCCCAGCTTGCTCGACAAGCTGCGCCTTGGAAGGCTTCTAGGTCGAATGCTTCGACATCAATGCAGCCACGAATAACCAGGCGCAGTCGCATAGTTCGCTTTATGTCGCCATTGTCGTTTGTGACAAACTTCCACTTGTGCACGCATCTAGAGGTCATGGTTTTAGTAGTATCACTGATGTCTTGTATATTGAAGCATATGTTGTCATTCCATTGTTTGAGCTCAGCGCACAAAGCTTTGGATAGACCTGCCTTCGTCAAGAGGTCGTCTTCCTTGACAACCACAGCTCTTCTAGCTGCGGCTGACGCGCACACACGCATTGCGATTTCTTGGTCACAGCGCAGCGACTCGGATTGCTGCTCTGACAGAACAACCTTAGCCACGTCAGCAATAGGGCATAACTCACCACACTGACCACGGTCGTCCGAATCGAGGTCGTAAGTCTCGTCGCATTCGGCGGTCCAAGGTACCAGAAAGGCATCGTCGGTGTCACGGTTCCGAGCAAAGCCGATTTCTCGCATGTGTCATCGCCCTGCACTGGCCACAGCCACGAGCGCGCGGCTGTCTGCACTCTGAGTTTCATAATAAGCGTGGGGGGGCACCACCCGACGGGGTCAACCTCGCCTCGTCGTCGCGCCGCGACGGGGGTCGGAGCGCCCTCGGCGCGCGGCGGCCGCCCGCGACGGGGGTCGAAATGGGGCCGTCTGCGGGGGCGACGCCCCCAGGACGCTCATCGAGAAACTCAGAGTAACCATTACCGAGCACAGGTACTCCTATAATGGGGTCTCGAGCAAGTCCTCTTCCTCCTAAAGCTCTACATACCACGCGTCCATGATGCGTGCTTCCAGATCCGTTTCTATTCAGCAATAGTCGGTAGCCTGCCGTCTAGCGCGGCCGGCGTTGGAGGTCCATCCCCCTCTCGGGCGTGGCCGCCCGACGCTGGCGCGTCCGCCAGGTCCTCAAATTTTGAAAGCTATTCACCAAATCCTGCTAAAGGTTTCGATGACTTCAAGCACTGGATGATTCGTGCATGCGCGCTTGCAGTGATGTCGTACATGTCACGATCGATACCTTCTGATTCGTGGCAATGAAATCCCGGCGCGACGTCGCTGTCATAGCGTACCAAGGCACAGCAATCAGCGCAGGGCGCTGCCGGTAATCTGTAAATTCTTTTAGCCAAACGCAGAATTAAAATGCTTTCTATCCTAATGTCCCACGAAGAACTGTCAGGCTAAATGTACTTTGGGCGAGAGCCGACTCGCTGTAGTCATCTGCAAGTTTCCTTGCTTGGCCGGCAGGTAGCCAAAGACCATAGCAGGTTTCCCCGCAGGCAAGCTCGCGATGAAGGCCAATACTGTTCGCGTTGCCCTAGTATCCGAGCCGATCTTGCGGACCATTAATACTCCAACATATAGTTTGCGTCGCACAAGTCTGCGCGATGCACCAAGACTTCCCGACCGCCGACCTGCACTACTGCCTGGCCACGGTCAGGGCAGTCACGGGCGATGGGGCATGGCCCGTTCCATCCACCCCAGTCGTCCTTGGTAGTGGTCGGGCGGCGGTAGTCCATGAGGTCCCCTGGCTGATCATTGCGGTGCCCCGCTGTTGTCGTCTCTGCGCGTAAGGCTCTGTTGGTTTTGGCTACTGCAGTGGCATGCGCAATTGACCCAATGCTTATTATATGATTCCCTATTCTCGGTTTTGATCGGATATGTCCGTCCCCTGTTGGTAGTCCTGCACAGGTAGGTTTGGCAGGCAGGCAGGTTGTCGCCCACGCAGCGCTTGACATGATAATACCCTGCTGTAGAACGATAAAGCACTGCAGACAAATAGGCCTTCGTGCGGCAAGCGTGTAAAAAACTCATGGAATGCTGCGCCACCTTAAGTCTTGTTCCATAACGTGTCAGGCGTGCCTCAGGACGCCGCTGCGTGCTTCAATGGCAGTGGCACGCTGGCCTCGGGCACGAATGCGAAGTTCTGTGCCTTTAGGCCTTCAGGGCGGATTCGGCGGCACCATAGTTCAGAGCGCCTTCACCGTCGGAATACAGCACTGTAGCTGGACCGCGCTGCATCCAGCAATAACGATACGCGTCTAATATCGCAGGCATCGCCCTGTCGACAATCTCTCGGCCTACAGCCCACCGCATGCACCGGTCGATGATGTCTGACGCGGTAAATTATTTGTGACACATCAAATTAAATTCGACTTCCTCGTTGACTTTACCAGGGGGACTTCTTGAAGACACAACAGTATTGTCTGGTTCCTCCCAGGTTCTGCACTCACGGAACTACTACTCCTTTTTCATGTTTGGTCGTAGAACATCGATTCCTACGCGCGACAGAATCGCACGCCTCTTTGGTTCAGGAGCGTGATACCAACGTAAGTGGAGCTTTCGTTAATCTTTCAGCACGGCGGTCGGAGCGTAACTCCGCAAGTCTTGGAGGCTTATCTGCATGTCAGATCTTGACCAATCAGGCAACCTTGCACGCGGCCGCGCTACCGTTGGAGGCGGGGGAAAAAGCGGCGCGACGCCGCTTTCCTCTCGCCCGCGTCGTCCTGCGACACGCGGGGGGTCAGGAGAGCTGCCAGCCCCGGAGCCACTGCGTGCGCCTCTGGTCACGCCGTAGCTGCTGGCGCCCAGAGTTGGGTTTGGGGGGCCCACGCGAGCACAGAGGTGCACGCGGCCGCGCTTCTCCCAAGGTCTCTGTCGAGCTGGCGGAGGCTCTGCTGGCGCAGGCACCTCGTCAAAGAGGTCTTCTGGCACCGCTGCGCAGCAGCAGGTGCAAGCGCCCCATCCGCCAGCGCTGGCGCACCTGGTGGAGCTTGTCCGCGGTTGTCTGGCAGTCGCCACGGCTGGGCAAACCCGCGCTTGCCTGGCGTCAGCAGCTGGCCCCGCTCGTTGTTGGCATAATCCTTTTTGAATTTGGGCATACCCAGCGATATGGTTCCTTGTCATACCAACGGCATTGACGTGGATTTCGGCTATGACTCGGTGAGTTCATTTAACGCTGTCGATACAAGCTGGGCAAAAAGCCCCCCCGATGGCGGTCGTTTGTTGGATCCGTTCTCTCCCCGTGGTTGCGCGGGATTATCGAGATCGAATCCAGCGCAGTTGACCACGAAAGTGTTTGCGTAATGCCAGTCAACGCAGGGGCCGTTGCCTCGTGCGCGAAGGGACTTTGCAATGCGTGCTGAATCTACGATCAGCGATTGCATCTTTGGGGTGCACTGGGCCGCCTGCGCCAATGCTCCGCTGCACGCTTGGGCGCGCTCACGATTGCCAGAACACCATTTCAAAGGGTTTGAGCAGTGCATGATGGTTGGCCATAATTTAGGTGGGTTTCGTGATGGCAGTGCCATATGAGTCGCATAGCCCTGTAGAGCACTGGTCTATTACCTGCGCGCAAGTGGCCTCGCGTTCGACCGGCGTCGCCCAGGGGGCAAACTCGCCCACCCAAATGCCAACCGGCCGCCTCCTAGGGAACACGCGTTGGAGGTCGTCTTGCGTGACGGCGACCTTCCCACAGAAGGCGATGCGGGGAAGGACCTCCCTGTGGCGTTTGTACCAAGCGTCGTGGTTAACTCGGGAATTAGAATACGAAGGCAAGCACGCGTTTCTACAGCTGGGTGGTAGTATGACGAATACGACACAGCACGTGCGCATATCATGCTCCCAAGCCTTCTGCACTCGTGGATTGTCCAGGTCAACCTTGGCGCGTTTGTCTACGTTACCGCTAGAAGTAAGCATCCCTTCGAAAGCGGGCTGCGACATGCCGCCAGTGCCTCCGCATAGTTCTAACACGTCTACACTGTTGCCCCTTCCATGGCAGAGAGTGGCGACAACTGCGCATACGTCGGCGCGCGCGTCCGCAATGCCACTTGGCAGCGCTAAAAAAAAGCGGTCGTCGTCGTCTGATTCCAGCTCGTCAATTCGACCGTCGGAGAGCAAACCGGCATCCCCTAGGCCTGAGGTCGTCGCCACAGCCGTCGCTGCCGTCTTCAACGCGTTCTGGTCTCTTTTTCGGCTCGATGCCAACTCCCTTATCATGACGTTGCTTGTTCCTGCTATTTTTCCAGGGCATCCGTCGGCAGCGCCGCCCGCGCGATTGGCGCGCCCACCAGCGTCGGAAGAGTGGGAATGGCGGGCAGGCACCTGTCGTCAAGCCCAATCGAGAGGGGAGGAAACCGATCATACTCGACGAACGCAACTCGCTTCTTGCGGCTTGGCGGCGCAAGCCCGTGCCCAAGCAAAGCTGGGGGAGCCGATCCCCAACGCAGTCTCGCACATGCATTGCGGACTCCGTTGGGCGACGGTTCTTTTCGATTATAACAAGTCGATTGGTCCTTGATTTCAATATCTTCAATCACCTTCTGCGTGTCAAAATCAAATGTAAGCCCGCGTACTGCATCGACCCAACGCGGCCAGCTGCGCCTGGACTGCCTCGAATTGTGCACATTCGTATCGGTGCGAGTGAACGCTCGTAAGTATACTTGCGCGCCGGCTTAGCTAATGTCTTTGCAGAGTTGGTTCACAAGTTGCGCCGTCAGGAATGTCATTGTCTTGTTTCGCCATTCGGTACGTTGCTGGTCGTGCCCGTACCAGTCCAGCTAGTGTTCCAGAATATTCATATACTTGCGTATCAATGGTGTTGTTAATAGTTTCGTGCACGATGCGCATATACATATATCGGAGCCGCTGGGCCTCTTGTCGGCACGATCAAACTCGATGTCGACTTGGCATAGACGCACCTGGACCCCCCTGAGTCCAGTGTAGACCCGTTCCCAACCTTGAGCTGCGTCTCTGGCCCCGCACATACAACGAGCCAGTTTGCCTACCATCCCGGGCTCGGAATCTTGCCCCGCGGGTTCAATGCGCACGCCCCGGATGGCATCTGCGTGGAAATACGCACGAACAGCACCGATAAAACGAATCTTGGAAGGTTTGCCTGATCTGTGGACCCGTTGGGTCGCCACCTGACCGAACAAAAACTTGTTCGCCTCAAGCGGGGGCGCGGCTGCGAACAAATCTGTGCGTTTGTCTCTCTTCACCTCCCTAGCTACCAATCGTGCTCTGATTTCTGGATTCGTCTCGTCTCCTCTTCGCACCATTACCCATCGCGTTGAGATGGGGGCGGCCACTGACTTTGAATGCTTATGATCTGGGGGCTTCGACGTAAACTTCACGCTGTATTCGTCGATTTCTTTGGCCATTGCCTCTTTCACGAGCTGCCCCGGCAATTTCGCACCTGCGTTGTCATCAGAAACTTCCTGTTCATAAGACCACTCATCGAAATCAAAACAAGGCTCTTCACAACAGACTGTGACAATTGAGAACTGGTAGGCTTTCCCGTCTGCCTTCAACTGCTCGCGGAACCCTCTCAAAACAGCTGCGCGCACCCTCGGCGACAGAAACGACGAGATGTGCATTCCTCCATCTAGCTCCACACGTTGAGCAAACACTGATGTGAACACACTTGACTTGGACAATCATGCTTCCAATTCCGATGCAACATACGGGCTGTTTGTCACAAAAGAAAACACGATGCCAAAATGACTGTCTGAAACCTTGCATGACGCTTCACCTTGAAACAAAGACTGCATTGCCGGATGCCTCTGCACAGCGGCTGCCTCCGGTTGCACATCGAGGAAATATATTCCGCCGTTGCTCTGCTCTCTGAACAAGTCGACACAAGAAACAACATGTTTGGCATGCCGGGTCTGGTTTCGGAAATTGCTGGCCGATGATGCTATTAACACCAACGGCCCCGTTTGCCGCATGATCCCACGCGCTGTCCTCAAGTCTGCTGCACTGCTGAACTATGCCGTTTCGTTCTTACTGTTCGCATGTACGCTGAAGACTGAAACAAAACCTGGATTCAAACCAAAATTGCCTGACAGTGCGGAAACACGCGGAGCGTTGAAAACCTCTTGGGGTTTAGCTGTAGAAGCTAATCCAAAATTACGGTAATATTGCGCAAGACTGCACAAACCTCCCTTGGATGCGCTCGATGACAACGCGCCGATTGCCGGAATTCCCGGCCCGGGCATCTGCACGCCATTGGGCTCTTGGTCAGCCGGTAGCTGCGCAGAGCCGGAAGAAGAAGATCCACCTGTTTCATTTGCGTATTCAAGTACATCGCTTGTTCGCTTCTCTGTGGGATGTGGTTTACTCGCGTTAGATGCGAATTGGGTTTCTTCTCCCAGACGTCGTTTACCTCTCTGCCCTGCATCTGGTTGAACCGTCTTTTGCCTTTTGGCGTTGGTGTCATCTTGTTTCCACTGCCGCACTGCTGTTTTAAGATTTCTTTCTCTTCCTTCTACTGTTTTCTCCAATCACGCGGCGATCCTTTCACGACAAGCCCCATCATGGGAAACTCGGGCCAGACCCAACCGTCGGGCACTGCAGCCGGGACACGTTGCAGCTCACCCGTATTTGGCAATGCCCTTTTGTAATATGTACACCCTACGATGCACTACAGACAATCCCTCTTGCGACTGAGCCGGTGGAGGCAAATCATGCCCCTGAACCGGCGTGGCGACAACTGCTCTCGGCATGACATTTTGGTTCACTTCACCTTCTGGCACTGGCTTCCACGGAAGACCTCGGGATGATTTCAAACTATCAACGTTCCACTGTTCAAAAGGAGGTTTCCTCATGATTGACCTCGCTGTTGCGAAACCTGCTGCGGTTCCAACGTAAGCCTCGTTGCTGGATTCTTTGATGCCGAGGAAAATGCCGCCCCCCATCGAGACGCGAGCTTTGCCAGTTTGTTGGTTTTCAACTTTGCCGGCTTGTAATGGACGCACTCGCCAAACGGAAGCAATTCTCTCCTGAGAGGCCCCCCCATCCAATGCTTGATACGCTGCGCGGCCATCGTGTCCTACCTGGAAACGAATGATTCATAAACCCGCGCAGTTGATTACCCACGGTAAGATAGGATGCCTGTTGTCTAGCTCAACTTTGCAATTTTCTTCTACTTGACTCCTTAGAACGCGAATTTGGCCTTCGCGCTCTTGCACTGCATGTTCTACTACCCCATTGGACTGGTGCTATCCTACTGGACTTTCTTCCGGAATCACCACATCGAGGTTTGCTGCTGCCTTGGCCTCGCGGCGAAGAGCCAGAATTGAAAGCTTCCTGGCCACACTTCAAAATCAACTTTTTGCATCCTAACAAATCAAGATCGCGCGCAACTTGCTTGACTGGATACGGATGCGTTACGCCTTTGCACGGAACGGCGCGCGAAAAAGTAGCCTTGGCTCCATGACACCGCAAACAGACGTTTGGCATTGTGCTTCGTCGTCTGGCATTCCCAAACATAAATAATCCATCGAAACAGTAGGGACTTCGTGATCCTGTTCAAAACCACGAGCTATGCGAGACGAACTTTAACCACTACCCCGGACGCTGTGCCGACACCAGTTTCTGTAAAGAAAATGCGCGGCAGCGTGTTCATCTATTTCTTTCTGAATCGGTGCGCCGGAGCTTCGAGAGCAGGCGCGGAGAGGTCTTCTGAGACATCCGCCCCGGCACCCCCATCTTCACCGAACGGGGCAAACAAGTTTTGCGCCAAAACGGCCCGGGGTACACCTTGTGACCCCTCTGGCGAAACATGTCCTGCCTGAGGTCTCACGGGTTCAGGCCCTGCCCGTGGAAAACTGGTCGGCTCGCCTCCTCCACCTCGGCTGGGGCAAGAGAAGGTGCAACCGCCGTGTCTTCGAACGATGGCGGGGCGATCCGAGCTTTCATCTTGTAAATGCCGTTTTCTTCAATCAGGGGGATGATCTCTGACGGGTTGCATTTGTTCTGAATATAGCTCTCGTCATCGAAAACAACGCGGTACCCTTTCCCTATCGATTGCGAACACAGCAAGAAGAGGCTCATCAACATCTGCAACGCGGAACCGGATACGTTTCAACAGCCCGTTCTCTGTGACAACGTTTGGGGACCTTTCTCCTAGATCAGGTACAACAGCACCATTGGCAACAGCGTAACAAACTCCTGGCGTCGATCCTCCGTCGGCGTCGCGCGGCACTCACTGGCACGCTCTTCAGGGGCAACTGGAATGGAAGCACCCGAATCTACAGTCATCCATGTCCCGTGGATTTGTTTCAGCGGTTCGAACTGATTCCCCAGGTTGGCCCACCATTTCTGGCCCTTGGAACTCAAAGGATTCAAGGTGCCAGCCTCGACGCCGGACAGCTCAAGACCACCAAGGGGCTGCCCACTTGCATCGTAGATGATGGGACCTTGGCTTCCTACACTGTGCTACTGTTGAGTGCTGTTGCTCGGTGGATGCGCCTGCTGCGATTGCCACCACTTGAACATGTCATGCATGAAACTGTGGAAACTGCGACCACTGTCGCTCGAACGCTGTGTGCCGTCAAATTCGTGCAGTCCCTCTCTCGAAAAAACACTTTGACTCATGATGGCTAGTTTTCCCCCACCATGTGCACGGGGGGTAGCTACCGAAACCTTTACCTTTACTATTCCAACTGCTGGACTTGTCACCCTTGCCGTTTCCTTCACTGCCTCATCCCCCTAAGCTTGTGTCGGACACTTGCGAGGGTTGCCCTGCAGAGCCAGCCTCCCTTGGAGTTCCAACTATTACTTCCGCCTTTTCTTCCTTGTCCGCCGTACTTCCGACCAGGAGCGCTAATCTCACCGTCGCCGTTTCTTCCCCCTGCCTGTGGGATCGCGGAAATAACACTCATGAAATTTGCGGTTGGTCTTCCCGCAAATTGAACAACCTTTGCCATCCTCTCCGCGTTTTCCCACAGAGCCGAGATCCATCGGCGCGCTTCGGGCGTCTGCGTTCACGCGTTTGGTCTCTAGATACGACGCGATCTCTTCACGTACGTCCTAATAATCATCAAACTTCGACTGATTCAAATCCAAAGGGTTCTGAAGACCTTCGGGGCACATAGTAACTAAAATTCCAGATGTGGCATCGTCGTCGAGTTTCTTGCGCGTTCTGTTTTCGCGCGCGCGGAGCTTTTCCTCCCACTGTTCTATACTCGAAGACAACCTTTGGATTCTAAACTGACCGGGCTGCAAAATCGAACTCATTAGGGCACGTTTACGCTGGCCCGTGCGCGGGTCGAAACGGCGACGCAACTTCCGCCGGGCTTCCAGACCGCGGCCAGCAAGAGTGTTCTTCACGATGTCGCACGCTTCGCCGTCCGTCATCTGCGCAAGCGCAGTGTACCGCTGTGTTGAGAAATCAACTGCATCCGGAAACTCGGGAGCAATGTTCTGAACCATTGCACTCGAGATTACATACTGTTGCTCCTCAGCCCAACCCATCAAAGCACGAGCGGTGGGAAAACAGACGACCCACTGTTCTTAAACTTGAAACTGAAGTTCGTCCATTTCCTCCTGTCGCTGTCAAAGTTGTTTGGTTTCCCTATTCCTGCATGGTCAACAAATGATTTCACGCTGCGCGAAGACGATGCTACATTCTCAAATGTCTGTTGCAGGATGCTTTGCAGCGCCTGCACTGTCGCCTCATGTTGCTGCTGCATTCTCTGCATGGTTTGATCATGATTATGCTGCATTAGCTGCATGTTCGCATTTCGCGTTTGCAGTTGATGCATTAGTTGGTTGATATGCTGATCCTGCAGCTGCAATCCGTCGATCAGCTGTTGAATTGGTTCCTGGGACGCCATCGCATTGCAGAGCCACGTCCACTTAGTGGATGCTCCTCCTTGGATTCGAATCGGGATCGAAATTCAAATCAAGCCTAGCTCACGCTACCATGAGATGATTATGTTAATTGATGCCTTTTCTGGAGATCTGGAAAGGCTGCGGAATCGCGCACAGTTCTGCTACGATACTAGGTGAATCTATTTCCCCACCATTTTCGTGCACGATGTGCATATAAATATGTTGGAGCCGCTGGATTGGCACGCTCAAACTCGATGCCGACTTGGCATTGACGCATCTGGATCTCCCTGAGTGTAAGGCTTTGGAGAGCCTCCTGCATTGGAGCTAACTTCCAAAAGTATCTGGACGGTCCTACCAAGACTGTTTGCATCCTGAGAGCATGTGCTTTAGTCAGGAGATTACGTATGTTCTCATAGTGTGGCCCAGCACGGTTGCTCGGCAATCTGACATGCAAGTCAGCGGGCGTGGCCACCCAGAGCAATGCGTAGTCTCCAGATAGTACTCCCCCGAGATATTGTGCCCCAATCGATGTCATTACCTCTCTACGCGCGATACAATTACACATATCCTCGGCGGCGCTGTTCCGCGGCAACCGCGCGGATATCTGCAACAACTAAGACTTCAAAGCAATAAGTTCCAGCGTTAATTGTTGAGCGCGTGTCCACGCTGTTCTTTGCCACGAAGCACGCGCCCGCGCCTCTGGCCCCCCTTGGGGCGGCAAGCAGGCTTGGCCAGAAGGCCCACCTGCCCCCGTCAACGGGGGCCATGAATGCGGGGTAGGATACCCGGCGCCTCGTCGCTCGAGCATGTCCTTCCCCCACTGGTGCCTTGCACGGCGGTATAGTGAGACGACGAGCAAGGGTCTCCGATGTTAAAGCCACGCGGCCTGTCCCCCGCAATCGGGATGGTGCCCCGATCTTCTCAGGGCACGGCCGCCCTTGACACGTTGGGGCCACCTGTGAGCCAGCCCCTCGCCTCCTCCATGTGCGGGTGGAGGAGGTTCGCCACTGAGCCTGTATCCCGCGCGCCAGCTGCCTCTTTCACCTTGCGGTGGACCCGCCAGCAGCATCCGAGCAATCTCATAACGGCCCGCCGGGCGATCGGATCGGTACCAGTTCCTTTGTCGAGCTGACCACCATAGTTACAGCGGCATCCACGGCCTGACCCATGAAGCGACTCAACGCTTCGTGATTATACTCCCCGGTGTCCTGGCATGCCTGTGATACTCGTCCACGGTCGGCCTCTGTCTCGCGCTGGAATGAGATCCCTGCACTGACACAAGTGAAAGCCCCAGCTGCCACCTCGCCCTCTGTTCCGGGAGGGGGCCCCCCTAGAATCTGAACACGGGACGGCCAGGTGTCCTCAGGGCGTCTTTTCCAGTATCAGAACTTGCGCGCCCGCGCCAAGCTGCACTTTGCATTCGCGAGGAGCCTGGAAAAATACTACGCCCCCGACCCTCCTCCAGGATCAGAACCGCCCTCTTTGATTGCAGGGTGACAAGGCCAAGGATGGCCGGCAGGTCTGAGCCGGATCCTTCGGCGATGTTGCCAACAAAACCGCCCACCTTTGCGCGGTGGTTTTGTCGGGACATTGGTAAGTACATGCGTTTGTGAACGTTTCCACGGTCCGGCATATGACTGCGCCACTGCCGACCCCGTTGACGCCTCGCAACCATTCCATTCTCATGACCCTCGGCACGTGTCCACGCTGGCGGGATTGGTTGTCGAACTCTCGTGATGCGTTGATACCGATGGTATCAATATTCGAGCCAATGTCCACCAGCATACTCAAGTGGCCAGGAACCAATGTCTTGACTTTATCTGCTGATGGCATATGCTTCTGCACCCATCTGCCTTCTGATCCCCCTCTGGTGGACGATGAACTGGTTCCTCCTCAGGTTCAGAGTCGGGGGATCCCAGTTGGCCATATACGCATTCAATCTTCCACCGTGGCAGGCCCACGTTCAATTGCACAGTCAGCGAACCTTCTGGCGTCGATCGGTTCGGGCAGTGCGTTCGTTTCTGCACCAGTGGCGCGGACCTCGTTGTCCTGCAGCATGAATGCTGCGGATTGTCAATGCATCTCCCTTTCTGCAGCCACTGCCTGTTCCAAGGCCGCGTTGTTCGATGGGGAGTTCACCCTTCTGCTCGTGGCCGAGCGAGGGCTGCGGCGGCGTCTTGAACCCACCCGTTGTTGTTGTTGTTGCTGCTTCAGGCGGTCGAGCAGTGGATTGTTGAAAAGATTTGGCACTGCCTGGCCGCAGGTGCCCCCGCGTCCTGCATCGACGGGGCGTTGACTGCAGGTACCCCCGCACCGTATAGGAGCGGGATCGGAGTTGCCAGCGCTGGGGAGGTGCTGGCATCACATGGCTCGTGGGCGAGCTTGTCGGGGAAATCGACGCCAAGACTTCATCCAGCCTTCTGCGCAGGTCAGCTATCTCTTGAGCCTGCTGGATGGCCACGGCTGCTGAGCTCGCTGCGTCGCCATGTCCCGCATATGGATATTCCGCCACGATGATACCCAGTCCCCTGCAGATAGCACATGGGGCCTCTGGATCGGCCCCATGCCCTGCCACTTGACACGTGCACCCGAGCGTTGCGGCCCCAGCCTTCGGCATGGCATTGGTGACCACATTGTCACCACCACGTCTTTTCGCGCACTGCGAAGGACTCGAGGCTCACGGTGCACTGCGCGATGGATATGCCCGACACTACTGGTGCGTCTGACTTCGGGCGCGCCCGCCCTTGCCGCTGCGGCGTAAACTCATCGAACTCGCATGGATACGGCGGCGGTCCTTCCCTGGACCTTGGAGTCGACCTCGTAGTCTGCGCGCGTCCGCGCTGGGCGCTGCAGTTGGCGATGTGTTGCGCCCACCTTGCGTTTCGGTCACGCGCAACCCTTCGGGCCTCTTCCGACGCTTGCATGTTTGCTTGCATCATCGCGTGGATGTCGCGCAGAAGTGTCGGCGAGGTGCTTGCAGGTGGGTTGACCTCAAGTGCCGATGGCTGCACTTCTGCGTCTGGGCCAGTAGGCGAAGGGCGATAACCCACGTGCGGATACGCACTGAGCCTGGGACGCGCACCGCCTGCAAGCGATAGAAGTCATCCGCCATGTCCCGCGTCATTTGGTTCTGGGCCAATTGGCCCACCATGGGTGTTCCATTAATCTCTGCATAATGCTCGGGAAACAGCGGCTGGTCCATCTGTGGCGGAGCCAGCCCTTGGAAAGGAAGGTATGCTGGGTGCGCGGCGAATGCCAGAACAAACGGCAGCCTATCTGGGTGGTCTGCCGATGGGCCCCCATATGGGTGCCATTCCCAAGGAGGTGTCCACTTGCTCTGATGCGTCACATCCACTCCGAGTAGGCATCTCAGACATGGCTGTCTGGTGTTATTGCTGCAAAGATTTCTGCTGATCACGTGCTGACTGCCTGCGTCCAAGCTGGTATGTTGTTGGGGCTGCCGTCGGCGAGCTCGTTGGACTGCCAATGACCTGGCCGCGGCGCGGAGTGCCGAAGGGCGACGTTGCCCTGATAGCGGCTGCCAGGTCTGGACGTTGGCGGAGCGTGGCCACGAGCGGCATAAGGCCCCCATTGCTCGTCGATGCTGCTCGTGGGCAATTGGGCGCGCCCGCCCCTGACACTAGGCTCGGCTCGGACCTTGGCTGACCGAATGCCATGGGCTCGAACCTAATAAAGCCAGCGTTTGACAATGGCCTTGCTGGCCCGAAACTCGCGGGAGGCCCTGCTGGCACATTGCGCAGGGCATCTGCCCACGGATCGAACCAACCGACAACATCCGACAGAGTAGAGACGTCGTTGGAGGGCGACATCATCCATGGGCACGAACCTGCGTCGTTTGGCAAGGCTGCCGGTGGCCCGGCGCACGCTGGCGCGGCTGCATCAGCGGGCGCCGCCGCGTCCATCAGTAAGCTAACGGTTTCTATGGGCTCAGGTGAATATTCTTCTGGGTCGAGATAGCCCATGGGTGCCACCACCCTAGCACCGAATGAAAGTGCGTATTCTTCCGTGCCTAGATACCCCATGGTCGCGGCCACCCCAACACCGAGCGGCGCTTCGGGCTCGAAACAGCTGTTCTGAAGTTCGATATCACCCATGGTTATCGGCCAATCCCGTAGCTTATGGTACTCGTCATACAAGTACTGAGGGTTGCGCCAGACATATCTAAACTCCGCTTCGGGCTCCAACGCAAATTGCATGAAATACTTGGTCGTAGTTATGCCGTTCAAACCGCCCGTCAAAACAATACCGTTGGCAGAACGCCACACCTTTGCTCCATCTTGCAGTAGACGCGGGATAGATACGAACATGCATGGGTTGGCGTCGAGCCTGAGGCCTGACCGGATGCTGGGGCCCCCCGGCAAGCATGGGCATCCGCGCGCAAACTGCCCGCGTCGCCTCCCTCGTGGATTGTGCCCTGCACGACAGGGCAGTCCAGCATCAAGAATGCCCGGCAGGTACTCCCACATAGTTCCGCGCACGAAGAACCGGGGGGCATCGTCAGTGAGACCATGAGGTCAACCACCTACAGCTGTTACCGGTTCGCACAATGATTCTGGGCATAGTCTGCCAAGAAACGAAGGTCCATTTATGGCTCTGATCCACAATGTTGGGACATCCCCGCTATCGTACGCGGATCCCAGCTGGGCGCGCGCCCTCCAAGCACCCAAATAGTCCGTCACGTTGGCGATGTGCAAGAGTCGGAGGTGAGGGGGTGAAATCGAAGTGGAACGGAGAGCCTCCCTACGGGGAAATCGGTTTCGGTATCGCGTTCGTGCGCGCCGCGCGCGCGGGCGAGGCGAAGCTGCGTGGGCGGGCGAATAGTAAGTCTCCTGTAGCTGAGGCGCGGCCGGACCAAAAGTCTCCATTCCGGCAACCGGTGCCCCGCGGTGTCCCGCCGGTGTCCCGCTCGGGGGCCGGTGGCGCGCGGTGTCCCGCCGGTGCCCAGCCGGTGCCCCGTCGGTGTCCCGATGATGATGATGATGATGATGATGATGATGATGATGATGATGATGGTGTTGATGATGTTGACGATGGTGATGACGATGGTGATGGTGGTGATGATGATGGTGTCCCGATGACGATGATGACGAGGTTGACGATGTTGATGAGGATGATGGTGATGGAGGTGGTGATGATGGTGCCCCGAAGATGATGATGTTGATGATGATGTTGATGATGATGATGATGATGGTGCCACGATGATGGTGATGATGAGGTTGATAATAACCCTGATGCGGTTGATGATGATCAGATGATTTGCTGATGATGCGGAAACTGATGATGATGGTGTTCCAATGATGATGATGAGGTTGGTAATGATGTTGTTCATGGTGATGGTAATGATGAAGGTGTCCCAATGATGATGAGAGTGAAGATGATGATGACGATGATGGTGTCGCAATGATGATGAGGATGATGATCAGGTGATGATGATGATTTTGATGATGGTGGCCCAGTGATCGTGATGATGATGCTGATGTTGATAATGATGCTGCCCCGATGATGTTGATGATGGTGACGATGATGGTGACGATGATGATGCTGTTCCGATGATGATGATGTTGATAATGATGTTGCTAATGATGATGATGACGATGGTGCCCCGATGATGATGATGATGTTGATGTTGATGATGATGATGTTCATGATCATGATGATGAGATGATGATGGTGATGGTGGTGTTCTGATGATGATGACGGTGTCCCGATGATGATGCGGTTGATGATGATGGTGATGGTGACGATGATGGTGCCCCGATAACGATGGTGATGGTGATGAGGATGTTGATGATGATGAGGTGATGATGATGGTGTCCCTATGATTCTGATGATGATGATGTTGATGACGTTGAAGACGAGGATGTTGATGATGATGCTGATGACGTTGATTGTGATATCGATTGTGATATCGGTCGTGAGATCGATGGGTAGACCGAATGTGAGATCGATTGTGAGATCGATAGTGAGATCGATAGTGAGATCGACTGTGAGATCGATGGTCAGATCGATTGTGAGATCGATCGAATGAAATAAAGCGAGTGAGATCAACTGAGAGATCGATCGAGTGATATCGATCGAGCGAGACCGATAATGAGATCGATAGTGAGATCGATAGTGAGACCGATCGAGTGAAACGTTGGTTCCTCCCCCCCGAACCTCCGCATCACTCGAAGGGTGGTCGCATAGGCAACCGCATTCTAGATTCGCGCGGTTGGCCGTGCATCCACGCGGCGACCTTGTCGCAATGATGACCACCCCAGACGTTGGCCAGAACATCCATAGCGGCTGCCCACCCATTGCGAGGACCCCAAGACCACCGCGCATTCGCGAATCACTCATCACATGCATTGTTACGAATTGGCCCACTCCTGCAGGTGCGAGACCACCGCGCACACATAGCAGTCGTTTCATCTTGCCGTGGCAACTGGCGGCAATCATGACTGATCCTGCGCATTAAGGTTTCCAGTTTGTCTTTTCCCCTCGGAGACTCAGGGCACGCACGCTGCGAAGCTTTCTACGCAATATGTATTGCGATGCTTCGGCGGCGGGCTGCGTCGGCATTGCAAATGGGCCGAAATCATTACCTTTGTCGGGCGAGCCCACCCCTTTTCCTGGCTTGGAGCGCCCATGGGCGCGCCCGCCCCAGCTGGGATGTCAGCGCCGCCCGGCTTGGAGGGCGTGGACTTTCATCTTGGCACAAGTAGCACGGTCGGCCTAGCAGATGACGAGGCCGCAGCCGACGACCCGGCAGAGGCCTCAGCAGGCGGCCCACCCTGGAATTTCGCCTGCGCGGCACTTTTCAGCGCCACCATGTTCTTTGCTGATGGCCAGAGGGTCTCCACTTGGATACCTCCCGGCGTGGGCTGTGGCCGTTTGCCGACTGGTAATGGTCGCGGTAATTAGCCAATGTCAGGGATCTGTTTTCTTCGGTCGTTGGAGGCAGGTCCCCTGTCGCCTTCAGGCATCCCGTTGCTGCGGCACCACAAGGGGCGCCAGGTTTCGACTCGCCCCTGCCCGCGGCCGAGCTCGACCCTCCCGGGCGCGCAGCAGGTAGCGTCGGCGCCCAGTCGCCCCGAAATGCCAAGCCCGCCCGCGACATGTCTGACCTCTCTGGAACTGGCAGAGCGGGCATAGGCGCCGAGCCGCCATCGAAGCGTTCAGCTTTCTTTTTAACGCCGCCTTCGCGTTCAGCAGGGCCGCGCTCGCCCTCGTTCTCGCCCCCGCGAAATCGGGGGACCCCCCCAGGTCCGCCTCTCGATCTAGACGCACCCTCTTCTTGGGAGCGGCGTTTTCCTGGGCCCCCCAGGCGCGCCAGCCCGCCCCCTTGCCGGGGTCGCCTTCGCCCTGGGCGCGTCCGCCCGGTGGCTCAGAAGGCGAAGCGGGAGCGAGGGGCCGCTCGCCCCGCCCCCCCCACCTGTCCTCTCGCCCGCCAACTGGGTCGACGCTGGAGGGCGCGCTCGGGCCTCGGCCCTATAACCACCCAATATCTGACCTGCGCATTCAGCTCGCGAAGGCGGGGAATACTGGGAGCACTGTCGTCGCCATCGTCAGCGGGGTTTCTCCTGACGTCGGCGACGCCAGTCCGCGCTGTGAATCTTGAGGGTGCGAGCATCTCCCAAGTGTTCCAATGTTTCCTATGCTTCTTAAGCTTCCGCGTCGGCCAATGGGATATAGCCATCAATGGACGCGGCCGCCCCCCCCACCAATGCCACCACCGATCGGCGGCCCAAGAAGCCCGCCCATGACGAGGGCCGAGCGACCGGCGGCCAAGCAGGCAGCCACCGCGATGATGACTGCAAGCCAGGCATGGGCACATGCGATATCCTCTGCGAGCCTTGATCA
This sequence comes from Prorocentrum cordatum, assembly GCA_963575745.1. Taxonomy (NCBI): domain Eukaryota; class Dinophyceae; order Prorocentrales; family Prorocentraceae; genus Prorocentrum; species Prorocentrum cordatum. Next base: position 32,266 of record CAUYUJ010020190.1, read on the forward strand.
GATCTCGCTGGACTGCCCGCATTTCGCCACTGCCCCTGCCACGGCGTTCTGACGTCTTGATGACGCGGCCCCTATCGTCGCGGCCAGCAGTGGCGAATCTGCGCCCCTGCGTAGCCCTGCTCGAGGAGATAATTCACATCGGCTTCGTCGACCTCCGCGCGCGGGCCCCGGTCGTCGAAAGAGAAAGAGGCGCACCCATCACCAGAGGAGGCACGCCCATTTCCCCAGCCTGCATCGCTGGAGCTCGCGCCGCACATAGGCTCGGCTGACAGAGCGCAGCCCGTGCCCTTGGAGGGGCCGGCGCCGCGCGAGCGGCTGCTGCCGCGACCAGGACCGCCCGTGCCAAGCTACATTTTCCAGCTTTACCTGGCGCGCCTGCTGCGCGGCGGGCCGCCGCGCGGCGGCCGCGGCGATTGCCCCCTTTGTCGCCCTCGCAGGGGCCACCCGCGCCGATTGGGGCCTTCCCGGAACTACCCCGCATCACACATGCGTCGGCGCGGGTCTGTCCCCACCCCACTGCAGCCCGCTCCTCCTCCGCGAGTCCGAACGCCATCGGGGCTGGTAGCTGGCGGAGTCGCGCGCGCCCGTGTCCGCGCTGTTCCATGATTTCAGCGCCCGCGGCGGGCATAGTCTCCGCGTCAGACATGCAGTCGCCATCGCTCGCCATCGTCGTCGTCTGAGTCTTCCCGCGCGGGTCCGCGCCACCGCGCGCCGACCCAGCCCCCGACGGGGGCGTCGTAGAGCTCTTCGATCCCGTCGCGAAGGCACTCGGCACGGCGCCCCACCGACATGGCAGCGCCGGCAAAGCGGGCCATCCAATAACAAGCTGGACTAGTTCTAGAGAAGAAAGAGTGGTCAATTTCGGGGACGTTGCGCACTCAATAATAACCGCTTCGGATTGCTCTGAGCCGAGAAATGCGAATACGCCCCCCTTCCCACCCCCCATGGAACATTGCAGTTGGAAATGTTTGTCGCCCCCGCAGGTGTTGCGCGTCATCTTTCGTTCCCATCCTTACCCATTGGATTAAGCCTACGCCCCTTGCTACATGTTGCATGCCTACGACCTTTGCCTCTCCCTCTACCTCCTGGGAATGGCTCCTCAAAGTCGTAGTCGGTCAATCGAGCCAGAGACGCGGCTACGCCATGGCTGTGCAAACCGCGGGCGCGCTTGCCACCTCCGCCGCGACCATTTCCTTCGCGGGAGAAGACGCGACGCGCAGCTCGCCTGAACCTCCTGACTGGTTGATTTCATGCGTCGCCTTCACCTTCCTTCGGCGCCATGATAGCCCAGGTATAGGCATTGCGTAGCTGCGCCATCACCGGCGGGCAGGTCTGACCAGCCGAAGGCTTTCGGCACCGATAGAGGAGACCGCACCGACATCCGCGCCAGAATCTAATGCGGCGTCATCTCGTTGGCTGGGTGAGCCCCAGGGGGTAAGTCGCGCCAGGCGGTGCGCCACTCACTCCGGCGTGGTAAGTGCCAGCGCTGCGTCCGCTGGAGATGCCCCCGGAACGCTCAGCCAAGTGCCCAGGGCTGCGCATTCGCTCCAGGAGTTGGTCGCACTGATGTTGGGCACGGGGCACCCGGTGGTTCAACGGTTGCAGTTGCTGGGCTGCTCGGGAGGCACCAACCCCCAAGGCGACAAAATTACGATCAGGGTCATGATTTGGAAGTTGGGCATGTTGAAGCCTGCTGAGCCTGCGCCCAGTCTGGCCATCTCGAATCGGGCCAGCACTGCGTCGATAAGACCGCCTCTGTCGACTCTGAAGTCGATGAGGGCTGTCCCTGAGGTGAGCTGTCGCTTGTCCTCAAGGTTTTCAAATTTGGTGCTTAGTAAGTACATGATGCATGTAATTCCATAGATGCGTCCTCCCAGCAGTGCGATACCATAACTGATGATGGTGGACGGCACCCTCATGGCTAGTGCCCTAGCCAATCCTCCTAGGCCGCGCTGTAAAGCAACTGCCTGTTGGGGTGGAGTCACACTTCCGCTCGCGACGTTAAGCCATGCGTGTACTTCGCGAACGAAGTCGCGGAAGGATACGTTGCCTGCGGGTTCCCAGAAAAGGACCCCGAGTGCGTGTTTCCTCCAGACCTCCTCCTCCTCGCATGCATGCCACGGCAAGGCCTACGCACGCCCGGATAATTCCAAATATCGCGACCTTAACATAGCGCGTGATCATCTTGTAGCTGATTATTTGAGCTGGCGCATCACTGGGTACTGCCGCGTCCGAAAGGTTGCAACTGGGTGTCTGGTTTGACGTGGCCGTCAGCTTGCGGATAGGCATCGGTGATTGGGTCGTGCGTGGCATGTGGCCACTCGGTGGGGAGGTGGAAGCGTAGGACTGTAAGCTACCAGTTGGCTCGAGAGCATCGGGAGTGTAGTGGCTGAGAGCCGGCGAATGCTGTGCCGTGGTGTGTTGTTATGTATATAACACTGGATGTGAGAGCCAGACACATGAACATGTAAGTGAAAAGTAAGGGTACAGGGCTTGACCATTAGGTAATAAGCTGAGGACCCGACTCTTAGAAAACGTCGGCGACGTATCGAGGTATCCCACAACTCATCCCCTAATGGCTAGCAAGACGAGAGGCAAAAGAGAAGCCATGGGATCGGGAGATGGATCTAGAAGGACGTGGCCGTTGTCCGTTGCTATGATCCACAAATAGACTCACCCAGTCGTGCAACTGGCAAGTAGGACAGCGCTGCCTTGAGCCAAGACAGCGTCGGATATAGCGTTCGCTATACAGCCTCACCTTAAACCTCGTTTAAAGTTTGGGACCCTGCTGGCGGTCTCGGAGGGCATCTTTGGGGGAAAGGCTGGAAAAACATGAAGCGTTGGAAGCTGGAAAAAAACGAGAACGCTGTAGTCATTATGATTTGGGCCTCTTGGGGTTCCTCTTGGAGCCATCCTTGGAGCCTCTCGAGCGCCTCTTTGGCCTTGGAGCCTGGAACGGTTCTTGGTTCGTCTCGGAGCCCTCTTGGATCGTCTTCGGGGCCTCTTGGGACCCTCTTGGCCCCTCTTGGTCCATCTTGGCGCTCTCTGGAAAATCACACGGGAACACGCGACACGCCCTGGGAAGCACGCGGGGAGACCCAAGAAATACAGGGCCTGGGCCGATGGGCCCCTTACAAAGCAATCACAACACTCAGCATTGAGAGTTCAGGACTCCCCGGACCTGAGGACACTCCCGAGATGCATACGAAAAGATCCCCAAGAGATGACAAGAACCCTCTAAGAGGTCTCCTGCCCACGACCCAGGGACGGTGGACGAACGCCGAAGGCCGCTAGATCCGCCGCCCCCTGCCGCTTGCAAGAAAAGTTGTTGGCGTGCTGGACGATAGCAGCTTGGAACCCTTGCAGAAAGTTCCCAGTGGCCTCTGGCTCAACCCGACGGGCACCTGTGCGAATCCCAACAGCGCTGAGGAAGGTCTTCATCCTCAAGATGGTTCCAAGATGCCTCCAAGACGGCCCAAGAATGTCCAAGAGACCTCGACCCAACATGCCTCCAAAACGGCCCGAAGCTAGTCTCAAGACGGTCCAGCACGGCATCAAGACGGCTCAAAATGCCCCCAAGACGGCCCAAGAAAACTCCAAGAGTCTCCCGGGGTGGTCTTCAGGAGGCCACCATCTTTGCTGCCCCCTCGATATTCCGGGATCCTGACAACTGGCAGCCCCAGAGCCCTCTAAGATAGCTCCAAAACTGCCCAAGAAGCCCCCTAGAGGGCCACAACGGGCCAAGAGAGCCCCAAGACGGGCCGAAGGAAGCACCAGGACGGCCCCAAGAAGAGCCCAAGAAAGCCCCGTAAGCTTCTTAGACGGCACTCATGCGCTTGCAAGGGGTCCCACGACGGCCCAGAGAGGCCCCCAAGACAGCCCCCGGAGGCCAAGAGGCCCCCTGGGGCCCGTAGGTTCCTCCTCGTTTTCTTCCTGCTCCTCCTCCTGCACCCCCTCCTCTTCCTCTTCTTCCTCCTCCTCCTCCTCCTCCTCCTCTTCCTCCTCCTTTCGCTCCTTCTCCTCCTCCTCCTCTTCCACCTCCTCATCCTCTTCCTCTTCCTCCTCGTCCTCCTCCTCCTCCTCATCATCATCATCGTCATCATCATTTTGTGTTGTTTGTCATGCTTGTTCGTGGTATCACTATCAACAGTGTCACTGGTGTTGTCAATTAGTTATAGTATTTGGAATGGTGTTAGCAGTGGTAGATGCATTATGAACTAAAATACTACTAGCACCAATATTCACATTATAAACTGGAAAGTTGTTTATTAACAGTAGTAGTCCTCGTACTAACATGTGTGCAACTAGTAATATTAGTGCTACGACTAGTAGTGCTACTATTATGATCCAAGCTAACAAAAAATATTAGAACTGCGATTATCGTTACTACTGATAGTCTTAAAAAAAAAACGATCATTCGTACGATTTGTAAGTGTGTGATTATTAATCGTACTAATATTGTTGTTAGTATTGTCATTACTATTAGAAGTACGCTTATTGATACTTGTAGTAGTGCTTATTACTTGTCGCAATCGTCTCAAATGTATTAGTAGTAGTATTACTACTAGTACGACTTGCCTTATTAGTATTAATCGTACACTTCCTAGTTGCAGTATGCTTCCTCTTTTTCTTCGTACGATTGACTTAATATGATCATCATTGCTACGTTCTGTAATGATTCCGAGTAATAGCACTAGAATCGCAAGTAGCACTGCTACTTGTAATCGTGCCATTGATATCAGTACTATACTTACTAGCGTTATTAAGATGTTAGTATTGTTATTAGTTTGATTCGTCTCACTCCCGTGCGTATTATTATTCATCATATTGTTACTCGTATCTTCCAATGTGGGTTACATTAGTAATGTTATAAGTATTGTTATGATTACATAGTCGTTATGGTGTGAGCACGATTGCGATCACAGGTACAGCTAGCATTACTACTAGTAATATGAGTAGTAATATATGTAGATATATACATGTATATAAATATATACATAAACATATATATATGTTCATGCGGATAATAACATGTACTGTGTTCGTAGTGTGGCTAACCGTATTCATTTTGTCACTATTGACATCAGGAAAAATATTGTTGGCACTACGACCCGCATTATTCGCACAAGGAAAATGATTCGTGATACTCGTACTAGTAGTAGTAGTACTCGTAATAGTAAGACTAATAAAAGTAGTTGTAGTAGTAGCTACCTAGTTACTAGTGGTAATCGTAGTAGTAGTAGTAGTAGTAGTAGTAGTAGTAGTCATAATAATGGTAATGATAACAATGTCACTCTCTGTTTTACGCTTAGGAACAAAGAAGCTTATATGTATGACTACTCATATGAGTCATAGCATTACTGTTGATACGTTTGTTATTGGTAGCAACATTCGTTTTGTTACGATCAATCCTACCAAAGTAATAGTAGTAGCATCATTAATAATATCATGAATAACGATAGTGGTGCTCTTACTATCCTGAATATGAATGTCGGTGTTTTTCCACCTCTTCCTTTACCTCCTCCTCCTCCTGATCCTCCTCCTTCTCCTCCCCCTCCTCCGCCTCCTCCTCCTCGTCCTCATCATCATCATCATCATCATCATCATCATCATCATCATCATCATCAGCATCATCATCATCATCATCATCCGTTTTGCCGCCTACGGCGCCCCAAACAAAAGTTGCAGAATGGAGGCAGCAATTGCAGCATAGAAAAATACCCGGTGACGTACCCAGCCCATTTGCACCAACTGACAAGAGGAATTTGAACAAACTTGCATTGATGCGTCTTGGGTTACACTGGCCCTCCTCCTCCTCCTCCTCCTCCTCCTCCTCCTCCTCTTCCTCCTCCTCCTCCATCTCCCCCTCCCCTTCCTCCTTCTCCTCCTGCTCCTCCTCGTGCTGCTTCTCCTACTCCTCCCCTTCGTCGTCCTCCTCCTGTTGGGAACGTCCCTGGTCACCGGTCCTCCTCCACCTCCTCCGCCTCCTCCTCCCCCACCTCCAACCCCACCTCCACCTGGCCCTCCTTGTCCATTTTCTTGCGTTCGCCAAACATCAGCGACGAAACCTTTGCGACCCCGCCTCCTCCTCCTCCTCCCCCTCCTCCTCCTCCTCCTCCTCCTCCCTGTGTCGCTTAGATCCGGGTCTCACGAAGCGGAGAACGCCGCGAAAAGTAGAAAAGTGCGAAAAGTGCGAAAAGTTCGAAAAGTGCGAAAAATGCAAAAAGTGCGAAAAGTGCGAATCGTACGGAAAGTGCGGAAAAGCACGAAAAGTGCGAAAAGTAAAAAAGTGCGAAAAATAGAACAGCGCGTAAAATGCGAAAAGTGCGAAAAGCGCAAAAGGTAGAAAAGCGCGAAAAGCGCGAAAAGCGCGAAAATAGCGAAAAGAGCGAAAAGCGAAGCGAAATGCGAGGAAAGCTTGAAAAGCAGCATAACAAATCGTAAAATCGAGAGGCAGAAGGCAACAACAAACTGAAACAATAACTTCTTGCGAGACACCCAAGAACAAAGAAAATCAAGGTAGAGATGTCACGGAATCTCCGTTCTCCCTTCCCCCCCCCATCGTTTTTCCCTGGAGTGAAAAGCAAAATGCGGAAACCACGGGGCGTGTCACGGAACGCCCCTCGGGCATGTCACGGAATACCTCTCGTCGTCGTCGTCGTCGTCGCCGCCCTCGTCGTCCTCATCCTTTGCCCTCCTCCTCCTTTTCCTGCATCAAAAGCGAAAATGCGCATCTCGCGGAACACGTCCCCAGCGTAGGCATGAGCGGTCTCCGGGCCACAACCAGGGCACCACTGGCACAACTTGGGGCGCGTCGTCTGTCCAAGGGGCCTCTGGTCCACAAACGAAAATGCGGCGGCGGGATGGGCCGAAGGCCGGTAGACACCGGCACGCCCGCCACGCCCCACAGAAAAAGGCTTCTAAGGAGGACGGGGGGCGAAGGAAGGGGAACGTCGCCTTAACAGGAAGCAGGGGGGGCGGGGGGCGCAAGTGGGAGAGGGGCACGGCGGCAGAGGACTAGCAAGACGAGGGGGGCGAAGATGAGGATGGAGCGCGACGGGAGCCACGAGGGAGGAATCGCGGCTTCCTTTTGAATCAACTTGGGGACGGGGCCCCGCCCAGCAGAGGGCGACGCACGGCAGAGGGGCGCCTCGAGCAGCAAGGATGTATCTCAACCCGATTGCCCAAACGGCCGAACTATAAATCCAACGCGAGCGGGAGGGAGGAAGCAGAGCACAGGAGTTACGCGAATCCCACGGGGCTAGAAACGCGATCACGATGAAAGCAAGCACAACTGCAAGAGTGGCGGCACAGAGGGCGCAGCCTCAGAAGGAACGCACAAATACCGACCGCGTCGACCCCAAAACCTCGCCATTAAACGTGAGATTGCGGGGGTCGTCCAACCAGGAATCCTCCACTACACAGCGCGGGCCCGGAATTCTGCACCACGCGCTATGTGCCTGTGCCCTCGCCGACGCCGTGGTCAGTGGCAACCCGCGCTGACGCGGAGCAGCGAGCAGAGGAGAGGGAGGGAGGAGAGGAGACGAGGAGGAGCCCGCGGACGGCCAAGCGTTCACAGGTAGGAGGCTCCACGCAGCGGCGCCCACGCAAAAACAGCTGGCATTGGAGGCGGCCCGGGGGTCTGCGCTGGGCTGGCCCCCCGAGAAAACAGGACAAGGAGGGGGACGAATGGAAATCCGTTCACAATCGGTTCCCGGGCCTCTCCCAGGTCGAAAAAAAAAAACTATTTTTTCGAGGCGCGTCCAACCGCGGCGACGAAGGATTTGCTGTCTCCTTCCTTGTTGCTGGCCGCCTCACCCCCTGGCCCGCTCCAAGCCCCAGGCGGAAAAGGGAGAAAAGGGGAAAGCGGGGATGGGGATTAAATTGATCGGGGAGGAGGAGAAGGAGGAGGAGGAGGACGACGACGACGAGGACGAGGACGAGGACGAGGACGAGGACGAGGACGCGACGGGGAAGTGGAAGAGAACGACGATCACGAGATGTCGGCGAGCGCGACGTACGCGTTCAGCACCCGCTTTCGCACCGCCAGGCGCCGCCTGCACGCGGCGCCGCGGTCGGCATAGACCACCTGGGATAGACGACAACAGCCCTCGCTCGATACTACCGCACAATTTACTCCGAGACGCCCTGACCAGAGAGACCCCTGACCCAAGCGAAACGAATTTGAACGCCCGGCGGCCTTGCACCGGCCGCCGCCCTCGAGCATCACTCCTCGCTGCACGAACTGGCGGAACATCCGTCTCCACTACTCGGCCTGGGCTGGAATTCCCCCGCCCGACAGGCCAGGGTTGTTTGCGAGCGCAGTTCGAAATTTGATTGTCGCGAGGTAGACTGACTGAACTGGAATTCCCCCGCCCGACAAGCCAGGGTTGTTTGCGAGCGCAGTTCGAAATTTGATTGTCGCGAGGTAGACTGACTGAACTGAACTAGACTGAACGGAACTGAATTAACAAAGCCGTTCGGCGGCAGTTTTATCTTCGCGTGGGACGAGGATACTTCGCTGCCAGTTTTCAGCGAAGGGGTATGAATTTGTCGCTGGCATTTTGAAGCGAGGGGCGCGCGGTATTTCGCAGGCAGTTGCAAGCAAAGGGGTGGTGAGATGTCGCTGGCAGTTTTAAGCTATGCGGTGTAAAATGTCGCCGGCAGTTTTAAGCGAGGAAGTGGGGATATTTCGCAGGCAACTCGAAGTCGAAAGGGTGATGACTTGTCGCCGGCACTTTTAGGCGAGGGGGCGAAGACGTTTCGCTAGCAGTTTTAAACGAAGAGGTAGGGATGCCGCGCTGGCAATTCGAAGCCGCGGGGGCGAAGACATCTCGCTGGCAGCTGTAAGCCAAGGGGATGACGACAGATTACCGGCATTTCTCAGCCAGGGGCGGCGATGATATTTCGCTGGCGATTTTCAGTCGCGGCGCGAGGAAATCCCGCTGGCAATAGCGGCTGGGCGAGGCTATTTCGGTGGCAGCTCGAAGCCGGGGGGATATCGCGTCGGCCGTTTGAGCGAGGGGATGAGCATTTTTCGCCGGCAGTTTTTAGGCGAGGGGGGCGCGGAGACTTCGGTGGCAGTCATTAACGAGGAGGCGAAGCTATTTCGAAAGGGCGAAGATACGTCGATGGCATTGCAAAGCTAGGGGTTGAGAATCTTTCCCCGGCAGTTTTAAGCCAAGGGGACGATGATATCTCACTGGAAGTTTTCAGCCAGGGAGCGCGGTTATTGCGCCGGCAGTTTTAAGCCAAGGGGGCGCGGTTTATTGCGCTGGCAGAGCTCGCTGCCCCTCTCGCAACAAGTTACTGTTTCAGTTTGCTGCTGGCTCCCGCCTCTCAATTATGGTTTATCATGCTGCTTCTCGAGCTTTCCTGACATTTCGCTTTGCTTTTCTCTTTTCGCGCTTTTCGCGCTTTTCGCGTTTTTCGCACTTTTCGCACTTGTCGCACTTTTCGCACTTGTCGCACTTTTCGTACTTGTCGCGCTTTTCGCACGTTTCTACTTTTCGCACTTTTCGCACGTTTCGCACTTTTCGCACTTCTCGTGCTTTTCTACTTTTTGCATTGTTCCTGCTGTTCGCATGTTTCGCGATTTTCGCACGTTTCTACTGTCCGCACTTTTCGCACTTTTCGAACTTTTCGCACATTTTCGCGGTTTTCGCACTTTTAGCACTTATCGTACTTGTCGCGCTTTTCGCACGTGTCTACGTTTCGCACTTTTCGCTCGTTTTGCACTTTTCGCACTTCTCGTGCTTTTCTACTTTTTGCACTGTTCCTGCTGTTCGCATGTTTCGCGATTTTCGCACGTTTCTACTGTCCGCAAAGTTTCGCACGTTTCGAATTGTTATACTTTTCACACTTTTCGCGTCTTTCTCCGTTTGTTGGAGACGCTTAGATAGCGGGCTTAGCCTCCTCCTCCTCCTCCTCCCCCTCCTCCTCTGCCCCCCCCCCCCCCATGCCCCCCTCCTCTACCCCCCCCCCCCCCCCCTCTTCCTACACCTCCTTCTCGCTCGCCCGAGCAATAGGGCCCAAAAGGGGGCCGGAAGACCCATGCATTGAAGACGAGAGAAAGGCGAAGGCAGTTCCACATACATGCACATGCACGGAGGAGGAAGGGCGCCAGGTCACAGCGGCCATGGACCTCAACGAAACCACCCGGGCGAGGACTTCCCCCCGCAACGCCCAACGCTGCGGCTGTAAGTATACCACGATAGTCTCTCAATGGGCAGACACGGCCAACGCCGCGGCGACAACCGCCCTGGCGCAACAACACACGTGGAAAGACGACGGGAAGAGCCAAAGATGCACGAGTCAAAACAAACGGGTTTGCACTTGTCCTGACACAAGCCGCCCTCGGAATAGCTGCAATTTCGCGACACTGGCCCGGCCCCCCCCCCCCCCCGCGGTCATGGGGGGGAAGAACAATCGCACCAAGGAAAAAAAAAAGAGGAATGACAACAAGGCCCTTCAGACTGCCTCCAAGAAATGAGCGGAGGTTCAAAAAGCAGAGCAGAGACCTTAGAACGTTTCACCAGAGACCCCACTTCCTCGAAGTCCTCAGCATCACAAGAGTGGAAACTGCCCAGGTAGCGCGTTCACTTCTGCGCCTCCTCACCAAAGAGGGGAGAGAGTGAGAGAAGAAGAGGAAGAAGAAGAAGAAGAAGAAGAAAAAAAAAAAAAAAAAAAAAAAAAAAAAAAAAAAAAAAAAAAAAAAAAAAAAAAAAAAAAAAAAAAAAAAAAAAAAAAAAAAAGGTCGGAAACAATCTCATGACCAACATAGCGATGGCAATCAACGCACAAGCTCCTCTGAGAACTGCCGAGACAAACTGGGGGGGAAGGTGGCCCAATGTTAACCACGGGCATATCAGAACGACAGCGACGGCCCCCAGCATGCGTAGACGAAAAAGCGGTCCAGCCACCTTGACCGCAGGGAAGCTAGCACGGCAGTCACCCTTGCCAGCCCCCCTGCAATCTCTGCCGAGCGCATGCCTGTCAAGTTCGGCAGCCTGGAGCTCATCATCACTCGGTCCCAAGAAGGGCGCAACCCAGGCAACGCGACACGGAAACGACCTCCTGACATGCTTGAGGAGTCTGCTGCCACCCCAGAATTTCCGGAGACAAATAAGGCAGCACGAGCCAGAGACAAAATTGTCAGGGGCGTCGGGGCTCGGGTGAGTCTGAGCCACGTGAATGCTCAACAGGCGGGCAGACTCGGCAACGCGACCGCTCTCGTAGCAGAAGAACCCACGCTGGGGAGGCGGGGCGGGCGCAGCCTGAGCCAAGGCACCAGAGTGAGAAGGCTCAGCCATGAAAAATGCACATGCAAGGAAATGCTCACAGCACCAGCACGAAGTCTGAAGGACCAAAAGCACATATCCACTGCGGAATAGATACTCCACCATTTCCCAATGGAAGCGATCGCTCGTGGGACGAGAGAAAGGAACTCATTGCGGTCTTCAATGGCGAGACGCATGAGGGAAACCGAATCAAAACCAATGCCAGAGGTATCAAAATTTGGGAATGGCCCCTACCAGTCGCAATGTTTGCCCACCTGTGCAGCCCAACCAGGTTCCGATGCTAAAATCCATAAGTGGTATTCGCAAACGTGGCCCCCCCCTGCACGCGCGGAGAATAAGTCTGAGTCCGGCGGCCGCCGCTACAAAAGGAAGCGGTAGTCGTTCCACTTTGTCCAACGCCTCTAGGCGAGAAACTTGAGACTCTGCGCAATTCGAGATGCCCAAAATGAGAGCCGTACGATAAATGCTAAGATAGCCAGCTTCCGCCTCGTTGAACAACCCGCCATTTCGTGGGTCCCCTGCGCCGGTGGCAAACAGAAATCTTGAACCATCATACGCCTCGCAAAATCGAGTTCTGCGCACAATTGAAAGACAAGGATTGCTGGCGCCAACTCTCCTGAGCGGCCGTCAGGTAGATCTGGCCGCCCTCGCTCTTTCAGAGACCTCCGCAGCAAAGCAGCCAGCGTCTGCAACACTGGAACCCAGAAATGCGCGAGACCTGGAGATTGGGCATGTCGGAACCACGGGCGGGACCACGCATCGCAACGCCTCCTGGCTTGAAGAAAAATGTGGCTGGCTTTCTGGCCCCCACACCTTTGACAGCCACGATGGCTGCGGCCTTGCTGAAGTTGATCGAGAAGCCATGGGCCGCCGCGCGAATATGAATGATCTCGCCGATGCGCAGCAAGGGTCATGGTGGGTCACTGGCCGCGCCAGCTGCAAATACGGTAAGATCGTCCAGAAAGGAAGTAGTGGAGTGTAAGTTGTCAACATCTTCATTTGGGCGGAAAACAGCTACGGACTCGGAAGGAAACAAAAACAGGCCCCCATGCTTGATCTGCTCCTCAATGTTGCCCTGGGCCCCGGCGATGAAAACGTTAAAGACATCAGTCGCGGGAACGGTGCCAGGGCGGCGCCCACGGCCAGGCCTCGCAAGGCCTCCAGCACCACGGACCCTCCAAAAGGAGCCAATTTGACTCTCCCGAACCAACTCGAAGAAGTCGAAAGGCATGCCCACGGAATCTAGCCGAGCCCCTGCTTGCAGGGTAGCCTTAGGCCCCGCCCCTAGGAAAGGGGTCATGGACAAGTTCGACAAGGCTTCTTCCAACTTACCCGCCTCCGCAGGCAACGAACACACACACACACACACACACACACGCAAACACACACACACACACACAAAAACACACACACACACACACAACTGCTTAAGAGCAGTGCAAAGGCCAACGCAAGATCGACAAACACCGCGCCAGCTGAAAGCCCCACTCTAGAGGTAGCAAGCCAGAACTGTTTTTGAAGCAGAATAGCGCCTTCTAGGCCCGACCAGGGAGACCCCCGCACAACGCGCTCCAGAGCGCCCCGTGGATGGAGCCCATGGAAGCCGATCGAGGAAAACGGTGGCGCAACTTGGCAATCGTGCTACCCAACAAAACATCACGCTGATTTTTCATGCGACTCGGCCGGCCCCTGCCTTCGTAGAAGTACACGATCTCCCCAGACTTAAAGCCCGAAGGCTCTCTTTGTAGAACTGCCCTTTTGAGGGGGGAGAAGATAGACCAACCTAGACACCTGCCTGCTCGAAAATTTGCCCCGGTCACGGATGACCCCGCCCAGGCCCGCAATTTCGCCAGCTGGCGTCTTCCACCAGGATGGAAAGCAAAGGCGGAAGCGAGGACAGGGTGGGTCATGGCTTGGAGCGTTGACGACTGCCAGTTGCATCGCACCCCTGGACAAGCTCACCTGGCCCAACAAAAGTGACAACCTCAACTTGGGCAATATGTTTTTGAGCAATTCCTCCGATCTCCTTGCCATCTCGAGCAACATTGCCCTCTTCACCTTCCACGGCAGGGAAAGCGAGCGGCATGTTGAACGGCTTGCCTCCGAACCTCAAAGCTCGGTCGAGCAACCTCCATTCATGAACTGGGATGCGACCGTCAATCGCCATGGACACATTCTCAATTTGCTCCTGAAGAAACTTAGCTCTGTATACAATGAGCACCGTCCAAGCTTCAAACCAGAACCCATTCACAATCAAAATGAGCGCATCTTGGTGCCGATGCTTCCTGAGAGAGAAGCCAACTGCTTTGGCGACTTGAACTCTAGCATCTCGCCACAGCTCGAGAAGGCCAATAGAAGGGCAGACCAAGTCACCCTTGTGTAATATGGCGGCTATGCGACTGCATGCTCTAGGCCTGAAAGCTGCATCTCCCCTCGATGCCTTAGTGAGCGCCTTGGGAACCGCCCTGCGGGTGAAGATGAGTGGGAGGGGGGATTGAGATAGGCGACGCGCACAAGGCCCCCTGGGATTGGGCTTGAAAGCTCTAGAGGCAACTTCACGAATGCAATCCACAACTTCGGCAAAATGCTGGTTAACATTACTCTCCCGGGCAGAAACTTCATGGGAATTGAACTGTTCTCTAAACGCCGCAACGCAACTGGGGCCATTGAGCTTCGACTTGCCCAGCGGGGGGTAGGGGGATCTCCTGAGACTGGCCGCGCAGGCCCAGCTGAAGGAGACCTGCACCGGCATGTGATCTGGACGGGGGGGGTCTTCCAAAAACCGCACCCGCTGTTCACTGCAGCTACGGCCCCCAAGAGACGCGAGGAGCAAAGCACATAATCGATGCGATGCCTAGCTGAGTTGTTGCCGATGAAAGCGCGCCCCATCTTATGCTCCAAGAGCGTGCTTATGGCATGCATCTGGGACTGGGCGAGACACAATGAAACTGTTATCCTGGCACGTCCTGGACCTGGCGAAACCCTTCACTGCCTACCCGCCGGGAACACACTGACCCAGGCCTGGCACTGGCACCCACGACGGCCATGTCCACTTGCCACCTGTCGAAGAGCGCGGTCGCGTCCTGCCAAAATGCAAAGACAGGCTCTGTTTTCAACTTAATGCGAGGCGCATGGACAAGAGCAACTCTAGCGGTGAAAGCAAGGCACCTAGGGTCACAGCGGAGAACAACCACATCCCCCCTGGCCAAGGTAACGGTTTTCCCCTTGTGCTCATACAACGGCCCCTCAAGGGTGACCCACAACTCGCCACCGAGCCCACCACCTCGCGCTCCCGAGGCGACGATCAAAAAGGGGCCAGACATCCCCCCATCCTCGGGGTTGCGCGACCCCTGGATGCCAACGATGCGCAAAGCCTCCTTCCGAAACTGCGTCTTGAGAATATGGGTCCTCATGAGCCAACTTCTGCCTCTGAAACCCTTGGAATCCCTGCAGCACATGGGTTTCGCGTTAAATTGAGCCACCTTGATGGGCGCACAGCGCTGGGCGCTTTTACACCTAAACTTCCCCGGACAAGTCTGCGCGCCAGCTAGCTGCGGCCCGCCGGGGAAGGCGAGCCCGGCCTGGTCCAATTGGGGGGGCCCAAGAGAGGAAGCACAAAACGGGGACCAGGCCCATTCCCACCCCCTGCACGGACGCGGCCATTTGCTGCAAGGGCTGAGAGAGAAGCGCGGACAGCACTCTATCCAGAGCTGCCCTTGGCAACGTTATCCGCAAGCGCGCTTCACGGGCGCAACGCAGGGCTTTTGACGCGCAGCCATGAGAGCCGCCCTTGTGCTGGGCAACGTGGAAGGCAATAGAAGCAAGCCTCGCCGTTGTGCCCATGCACCGCGGCATCTCCTGGGATCAAATCCATTGCCGACTGGGAAGCTGACCAAATCTCATCTGGATGATCAATCCCCCCGGCCACGCCTGCGACGACGCGCGCGCGCCCACGGAATGGCAAGTAGCTCGACATCAGTGCGACCAAGTTTCTGACGAAGGGGCTCGATGAAGCCACTGCAATACCATTCGGCCCCCCAGAAGCCCGCAAATGCCACATCTCCAAAGGCGAAGGGGCGCGCTCGAAACGCAGCCCGCGCAGCAGCGCGGTTGTCTCCAATCCCAAGTCCAAGGTTGTTGGACCCATCAACGAAGAAGGCCATTCCTGACTGACGACGGGGGGGCACGTCGACAAGGCAACCCGAGCAGGGCCCCCCATGTCATCGGGGCGGACAGGCAAACGCCAGCGGGGCAGGGTGGCCCCCTGGGCAAGTTGCCACAGAGTTGGGCCCCGCGGCAGAGAAACGCTCGCACGGGTCCCACTCGCGGCCCCAGGGGCGGAATCAAAGCCAGAATTCGCCGCGGCTTCATCCGCCTCAAAAGGGGGGCGGGAGAGAGGGGGGGGGGGGGGGCACAGGTGAACCATCGAAAATGAGGTCAGCCTTCGCGGAAAACTCTCTCAGCATGGGCATTCCCAGACTACAGCCACCCTGCGAGTGACTAGGTAGGTGGGCAGACGACTTCACTGAAAAAAGCATGATGATGATGGCGGCCTTCTGCCATGCAACACGCTGACTGGCACCGAGGAAGGGCGCGCAAGTAACTGGCGGTTGTGGAGCAGCCTGACAAGGGCGCGCCCGCTGCTGACCCCGTCCGGCACCCTTGCTACGACGCTGCCAGCTCGAAACTTACATTCAGCAAATCTGAAGGGTTCAAGCAGGAGGTAGCAGGCTTGACCAGCCGCTTGCCCTCGAAATGAACAGGCGAGCACGGTTGACCCCGAGGTAAACTCCCTCTCGAGGTCGCATCAAGTGACGTAGAGGATGCAGCGAGCAAGCCCTGGCCATCTCCCCCCTTGCTGCCCCTAGGGGCAGGGGTGGCCCGAAGCCCTTGCGCGTCGCGGCTGACATGGCATGGGCACCTGCTGAATTGTGACTTGCTGGCTTGGCGCTGAGACCCATCTCAACGCTTCCTAGCGAGGGTGCAAAACACAACTTGGCGTCGGTCGGGCTCTAGAGAACCGACTTTAGCCAGACGGACCTGCGCGCGCAGACTGGGGCTGGAGGCTCATCCGTCAAAAGATTCCCTCGACGCAGCGCGACCACATGCGACTCCTGGCGCTGCTGATTCGGCGGGGGGGGGGGGGGGGGGATCATCGGCGAAACCCCTCCTTGTTTGCACGCCGGGTCGATCTGTTCCGCGAGGAGCTGCACCTAGGACGCCGTCAACTGAGAATCCACATCGATGATGCTTGCGACGCTGGACGTCGGCCCAGGCATCTGCCCCGACTGAGCGAACATCGGCCGAGTGGGAGAAACAGGATGCAAGCTCGTCGGCGGCGGCACTTCTGCAGGCGAGGTCGGCTCGAAAAGTCCATCCTGGAAGTCCGCGTTCTTGGCCCCTCTGCCCAGCGGCGTAGGACGACCCCCCATGGGCCGCCTTGGCCACTGGAGTCGCAGGTGGGGGCCGTGCATTGGGAGCGCTCGGCGAACGGGGGGCGCCCCCAGCCCCCCTGGTAAAAACTGCACCCCCCGAGGACGATCCAGCAGGTTGCCCTCGATTGCCGCGCTGTGCTAAAATAGGTGGCGCCGCCGAACGCCCCACTGATATATGATGCGCATCCATTTGGGCTGACCTGGGTTGCTGAGGCTGCGCCCGCTGATGGGCAGACGCGCGTAGCGCGGCGGAAGCGTGCACCATCTGTCCGAGAATTCGCTCCGACTCGTCCTGACGATTGGCCATTCCAAAGAGAAGCCCCCGTAGCTCTTGCAGCTCGCCATCTGCACACTGCGGGGGAGGCGCAGGCTCGGCTGGCATGCGCCGGGGCGGGAGCGGTGGCGCAGGATGCTGGGCTGGCTGCGCCGCTGCTTGCGACTGCTGAGCCAACAAAGACGCAGGCGCCATGGGAAGCGGCGGCCCAAGCGGCGGTCCCCATTGGGGAAGGCACCTTGTTGAGGCGCTTGCCGTGCGCTGATCTTCTTATGAAACCATATGCTGGGTCTCCTCCATACATGTTTTGAGCTGGGCAACGTCGTTCGCGCTATCCGCCTCTAGCGCCTCTAGTCCCTTGATGCGTGATTGGGTGGTACGGAGTCTCTCCTGAGCTTTGTCCAAACGGTCTCGAAATTCTCTTAAGTGCTGTCTGAAGGGTAGTAGACCATGAACCATGCACTTGGGGACTGCCATCTTCTGGTCGTGTAGTTCTTCGAGTTGGCGCTCTTTGGCACGTCTGGCGGTGAGAGCAAGAAACGCTACATCGAAAAATTGTTCGCTGATTTCCAGTCTGAACGAATGAGTGTCTCCATCTGGCGCCGATCTGAAATGCGGTTCCGCAGGCGCTTCTTCCTTGGTCATCGGTAGAACATTGGCCAAATATACACGAACTTCTTTGTCGCTGAACACTGGAAGATGCTGCTGTCTGGCTTTGTCTCGTGACTGGCGACTGTGGTGCCTGTGATGCCCATTGGACGGACGTGAATCTCTGCAATTTCGGAAAGAACCTTCCGCATTTTTGACAGCCCCATTGAGAAATCCAGTTTGACATAAGGTCTGTAGAGGCGACCCTCGGGCCTCCGAGGACTGATGATGGCTGCCGCTGTGCCGAATCGAGCGCTCTGCCCTGGCACGCCTGTGCCAAGCCGCCCCGGCTGGCCTCGCCGTGGCCAGCAAGGCAGCGGGCAGCTATGGCGCCCGAGCGGGCCAACTGCCGCGGCACGAGGGCACGTGCACGCCCGGGTGCGAGCGAGCAACTCCCCTGTGCGCAGGGCAAACCCTCACCTCCGTCTCCTCCTCCTCATCATCCTTATCCTCCTCCTCCTCGTCTTCCTCCTCCTCCTCCTCCTCCTCCTCCTCCTCCTCCTCGGACGCGCGCCGACGCGGGCGGCGGCAGGGCTACCCCTCACGGGGCAGTGTCCGAATGCCGAGGCTCCCCTCACGGGTTCGGGCTTTTATTTCGGAATGCTGTGAGAGGCAGGTGGGCTTCTGAGGAGCCGCGTGCCTTCCTGGTAAGCACCCTCCTCACGCCACATGCGTTGCTTACCAGCTCGAGAAGTCGTCCCGTCGCTAAAGGAAGAAGAGGAGAGCAGCAGGGGAGGAAAGAGCAAGAGGAGAAGCGGCGCAGCAGCAAGCAGTGCAAAACGCACCACACCGCCCTGCATGCCGCCAAACAGTGGAAAGGCAGGGCACGATTGGACACCCCCACCAGAGGACCTCCTGCGCGAAGTCGTCCAGGCCAGCTCCTGCCCCATCCTCTCAGACTCGGCGGCGAGCCCGGGGGAAAGTGAAAAGGGATGGGCCTTCTCAGGAGTTTCGGAAGTCTCCCGGCCTTCTGAGAAGTTCCCCAAACCTTCCCCGAAGACACATGTCAGAAGGTCAGAAGGCTTCTGAGAAGTCCAGCCGCCTTCTGAGAGGGTATTCTCCTTCTCATTTACCCCCCTCGCTGCCGCCGACAGACAGCCAGCGTGGCAATGTGCCACAACGCCCGCACAAATGGTCGTAGAACCGCCCTGCTCCCTCCGGTACCTACGCTGTCTCCGAGATGTGCCGTCCTCTCGGCCACTGTGCTTCTTGTCGGCGCCTGCACTCCCACGCGAAATGACAGTCCCCTGGCACGCTGAGGCGTGGTAGAATGCCAAGTGCTGTCCTGTAGGCTTCCTGTAATCTTCTATGAGGGCCCCCCCCCTCCTCTCGCTCCCTGGGCTGCTCGACGCCTCCCTGGCGCTCTCCAAGGCGTCCAAGATGGCTTCCAAGACAGAACTGGGAGGCAAGGCAGCCAAGATTGCCCAAAATGCCTCCATGACGGCCCAAGGTGGCCCCAAGACGGCCCAGGATGGCCTCAGGACTGCCCAAGAGGCTTGCAAGACGGACAATGATGAGGGTTCCAAGAGAATATCCAGCAGGCCCCGAAGAGGCCAAAACCATTGACGTTCTTACTTGTTCAATTGATGTCCGCGTTCTCACTTTTCGGGGTTTCCATGAGCTCGAGACGGCCAAAGAAGCCTCCAAGATGGCCTCAAAACGGCCCACGAAGGCCTCAAGAAGGCCCCAAAACGGCCCACGAAGGTTCCAAGATTGCCCCAAAGCGGTCCAGCAGCGGCACAAGAAAACCTGAAGTCGGCCCAAGGGGACCCTCAGACGGCCCTCAAGGGCCCCCCAGGAGGGCCCCAAGACGACCCTGAGAGCCTCCCAAGACTGACTCCGAGAGTACCAAAATGGCCCCAAAGCGCCCTCTAACAGCCAAAGGATGCCACAAGAGCCTCCGAGGCGACTCAAGACGCTGCCAAAAGGCCCCCATGAGACAGACACCCAACAGGCACCCAACAGGCACGCAAGACCTTCGAGAGGCGTGTCACACGTGACGGCCTCCCGTGCCTTCTCGAATGGTCGCCGCCCAGAATACTGCACTGGCACAGGGGCGGCGAAATCCCACCAGCCCTCTGGGCGTCGGTGGTTTAACGAGTTTCCTCTTCCACCCCTCCCTCTTCCCCTTCGGGGAGGGGTTTACCCCTCCCCCTACCCCCTCCCCACTGACCTGGACAGGGGGTTCCGCAGCGCGTTGGAGCGCCCAAGATGGCCCAAGACGGCTCCAAGAGGGCCTCAGGAAGCCCAAGATACCCTCCAAGATGGCTCAAGATAGCGCAAGATGCCTCAAGATGGTCCCCATGATGTTCCAAGACGTTCCAAGAACTCTCCAAGACGGTTCCAAGTGCCCACAAGAGCATCATTAGGATGCATCCAAGAGGCCAAAATGCTTCAAAATCCTATGGAAAATCAATGTTTTTGGTGTTCTCACTTTTTCGCTTGCGATGCACATCCGAGGCGTCAAGATGGCTCCAAGATGGCTCAAGATAGCCCCAAGAAGGGCCCAAGAAAGCCCCATGACGGCGCCCAGAGCGCCGAAGAGCGCTCCAAGAGCGGTCCCAGAGCGGTACAGGAGACGATTTTTGGAGTTCCTGGGGGGGGGACTCGAATTAGGAACCCTACTTCCTTGACCGATGTCCCCCAAGATTGCCCCAAGAGCGCCCCAGCAGGGCCTTCAAGGGCGCCCAGACGGGTCCAAGAGGAGCCCAAGAGGCCGCAGGATGGCCCCAAAATGGCCCCAAGAGGCCCCCCAAGAGGCCCCCAGACCCCCAAGAGGCCCCAAGAGACCCCCCAGGGGCACTCAAGGGGCAAAGATGGCCCCAAGAAGCGCCCAGGAGGCCCCCAAAGGCCCCAAGATGGCCCCAAGAGGCCCCAAGAGGCCCCCAGGGGGCCCCAAAGAGGATCCCGAACGGCCCACAGAGGCCCCCCCGAGGCACCCAAGACGCCGAAAAGCCCCTCAGGACAACCCTCTACTCGCCTGGGCGTCGTTTCTGGACGGGCTGGTGGGGATACCTTTTTTTACGGCCGCAGGCGGAAGCGCCAGCGGCGGGAGGTCGCGGGCGGGCTACGGCCGCGACTAAATTGCCTAGCGCGCGCGGGGCCGCGGATCAGGCGGCGTGGGGCGGCAGCGCCCAGGGCGGCAGAGCCGACGTGCAATCCAGGGAGTCTGAGACAGCCCCTGGACGGGCATGCAACGGTGCAACCAACGAGCCTGAGGACAGGCACCGAGGAGACCAAGCGCAGCCAAAATGGCGCGTGAGGCGTTCCCAGAAGTCCAGATGCGAACAGAAAGGAACGTTCCCGAGGACATCGATCCAGGGAGTCTGACAGGTAACACATACTGACTGGGAACATAAGTCCAGCGGAAAATCCTGACGGCGACACCAAGTCGCGACGCCAGAACGCGCATCCAGGGTGTGGAGCATGCTGACAGGAGAACCTTCCACAACGGAGATGCGTCAGCCCAGATCCAACGAGTGGAAGGGCGCCGTAGTGCACGATACACGGTCGAGGGCTGGTGGGGATACGCGAAGCGTCTAGAATTGCCAGAGGCAGCTGGATACACCTGCGTCCCTTGCTACTCAGCGATAACAAGACAGAGCTGCCGCGCCAAAAGACTGGATTCTCCCCGCCCAGAAGGAGTGTTTGGGGGGCGGGCGGCTCCTTCGGGCACATGCACAGTAAAGCGAGCGCGGCAGTGGCGCACGGGTATTGTTGCCCTTGCCCATGCGAAATATGCGGTGTTTCCCGCCACATCTAAGAAACTGAATACCTTTCAAACTCCAGACGACAGCGATGTGGGCTTTGACAATCCTGCGGGGGGGCGTCGGGGTTCTGGAGATCTTCTGGAGATCCCCGAAAACGTTTCTCGGTCTCCCGCAGGGCTCCAGCAGAAAGTTCCAAGTCAAGAGCATCCCCAGCCACAATTTACACTGGACTCCAGCATATTGCACACATGCGTCTGAAACCTGGCGCGATGGGATCTCTTTAACTAGGGTGTCCGCGCAATCGTTTCCCCTGACTCCTCGCTGCTCTTCGAATGCGCGTTCCCCCCTGGGAAGACTCCGATGAGCCTTAATATGGCCCATAGTCCAATCTTGCATATCACTTGAAATACAAAGATTCATCCAAAATGTCGCAAACTTTCTGACCAGAGATGCGGCACCCCTGGGGGTCCTTGTCGGGTCAGCGCGGTCAGGGCCGCGACCGCCGCCTCGAGGCGGCGGTAGGTAATCTTGCTGTCGGGTTCCGCCTGCCCCTGCCGCCCCCGTCGTAGCCCGACCGGCCGCGGCCTGCGCCGCCCTGTGAACGCTGATGCCCGAATGGCAACTGCAGGATGTGACCCATCGTGCGATGCGCAATCAGCGAATAGGTTCGTTGCACATGGGAAAAAGGTTCCGAAAAATACTCACGGATGAGCAGTCGGAACCGTATAAAGATGAGGAAGGAGAAGCTGAAGTATCAGCAGCAGCACGAGCAGGAGTAGGAGCAAGATGAGCAAGGAGAGCAAGAAGAGCAATAAGCAGGGGATAGGATGGGCAGCCACGACGAGCAAGACATCGGATCCATCAATGCGGCCTACGGGCAAGAGCGACATTCTGGACGGCAGGGGCAAAGAATCGATCCTGCAACGGGCCAGCGCTGCAGCGGGAAAACAAATTGTGCATGACCGACAGCGCTCCGAACGGAAGAATAAAAAGCATTCGAATTGCAAAATGCTGAATGCATAGACCATGCGCGCGCGTGACAATGATATCCTGTTGCACTGAACCCCGGAGTTTGCACACGGAGGCAGGGAAGGAAGCGGTCGAGCAGGAGGATGCGCAGGAGGACGAGGGTGATGAGGGAGGAGGAGGAGGAAGAAGAAAAATAAGAAGCGGAATAAGAATAACAAGGAAGAGGAAAACGATAATAAGAAGAACAACAAGATGAATAAGAAAAATAAGAAGAAGAAAAAGAAGAAGGAGGGCAGCCCCGGGGGGGACGTCAGTCAGCGCGACATTGATGGGAGCCCAACGTCGCCCAATCGGGCCGCAATTCCACAAGGACGCGCGGCCACCGCGGGCCCGTCCTCACCAGCAAATCGAAGCGTAGCCGAGAAACCATATCGTCATAATTTCGCCAGCCAAGCCACCAGCTCATCCCCTACGACTCCAAATGAAGCCTTCCCCTCGTTCACGATGGCTCCGATTTGCTGCCTCGCGGGGTGACTGGTGCCCTTGATGCCTGCTTGATGCAACTTCTCCGCCGTCGGTTCCTCCTCCGCCCCCGCGTCCGTTCAGGCGCCCGGCTGGATGTAGATGGCGAGTTTGGCTTGCGTGCTGCCGTCGCAACTGCTGACCTTGACGCGATCCCTCTTCGCCAGAACTAGATGCGCCGATACCTCGTCGATTCACACGCCGCGGTCGGCGAGGATCTTCCTGGTGTTGCCGCCCACCTCCTCTGAGGAGGGTGTCGAAACAGGCGCCATGTGGAGGTGCCCCTTTCGGCGGTCCGAAAACATGACCCTTGCCCGTTTCCTTGCACTTGTCGGCGCATGCGAATACAAGGAGACGGCCGAGGGGCCGCTCCTGCACGGGGTCCGTAGGTAGAGGCAAGGAGCGGAACCCCTTTGTTCCCAGACACTGCGCAGCGCGCAGTGCACAACGGTCAGAATGCCAATACTTGAGCCAATACAGTTGCGGAAGGGATGCAATAGGGAAGTGAGCGGACTTCACACACACACACACACACACACACACACACACACCGCCCCGAAACCTGCCAGTTCCCGATGGCCTCGGGACCACGGGAGACAACGGCAGGGATCGGGAACAGAGGTGCGAAGTCCACTCACAGCCCCGTTTCACCCTCCGCCCCTCCAAACGAGGGCGCGCTGACTAGGCAGGTTGGGAAGAGAACCAACCCCGCCACACGGGGTACTTAGGAGTATATACCCGACTTTGCGGGCCCAAGTGCGCCCCAGAAAACGCTTCGGCACGTCTGGGCGGTACTCCGTCACCACAGGTGACAGGGATGGGAGAGCAAGGGATAGAGAGAAGACAAGCGGCACCAACATCCTTCGATGCAGGGGTTGCCACCAACGCGGCGCGCGCGCAAAGTAAGGTGGGTCAGAGTTGCGACGACAACTCGATCAAAGTAAAACTATATCTCAATCACGGGGCTCTCCAGGCCCAAGAGACTGCACCAGGCCCAAATATGATACGCAATGGGATAGTTGCAATGACAACTCATCTCTGATAAAGGATCACGCATGATGCGAGGCACTCCAGGCCCCAACGGTACACTGAGAAGTAAGACGAAAAAGAAGCAATCGTGGAGAATGCTTTGCATCGGTCGTCTCTGACGCCGTTCTATGATAAGAAATCCTATATTTGACTGTATAAGATTACTGGCGGACGCCCTGCCTGGGTGCGTTTATGTCCAATTGCCAGACCATGTCATGTGAATCAAAGTCAAGAGCCATACGCAATGCGAAATCAAATATCTCCTATTGAACGTTACAGATGTCCAGATATCTCAAGATAGTCATGAATGAAGCACGCAATGATATCAAACCGATACCCAGAATATGCGATGATGGAATGTATACAAAGCAAGATACAGACTAAGTATGTCAATCAATAACCACGTCCAATTCTCATAGTAACGCTCATTCCAAACACGATTCCCGTAGTCATTGAAAGAATGGATGGTGATAGTACGGTAGTTGCCCCATGACCAGATGCACTCGTTGTCGTGCTCGTCAACATAGATCAAGTGGGACTAGTGGGGCGACGAGTAACGGTATGCACCGTGTTCGTAGCGCTGGAGTCCGCGACGCCACCAGGTGTAGACGTTGCGGCACTCGCGCACAGCCCTCCTGCTACAGCCACAGTCGCCATCGTAGTCGCGGTCGCGCCTCGGCGGCGTCAAGGGACGGCGCGATGTCGAGGAACGGGCGACTCCACCAGTCCTGTCCGCAGCGTCAGCCCAGCCAGCGCCGCCGGGAGCATAGGCAGGCGCGGGGCCATCGCGGCGCGGGGGGGGAGGAGCAGGGGCGAGGCGGGTGAGGTCCTCGGGGGCGACAGTGAAGTCGTCTGTCTCACCCTTGCCAGCACCTTTGGGCACCTGCGTCCGAAACTCTTTCAACGCGACGCGGTTGATTTGACCTTGCCCCTTCCGTGAGGGAGCGGACAGGTCAAATACCCGCGGCCAAGCCGCTCGCCCCGGGAGCCTGCGCCAGCCGGCCAGCATATCCGAGCCGCCGGCTCTCGCTATGCAGGCACATTCCCTCGTGCATGTCCTCGATCGTGAATGGGCACAAGTGCGACTGCGCTCTGTCTGTCGTCATCCGACGGTGGAAGACGCTTTCCTCGAATAAGATATGGGCAATGCCAGGGTGCGGATGATAGAGGACCGTTCCCTCCTTGTCAGCCTCCCCCTGCCCGCCGACACGGCATTGGCCAGGGCTGGGACTGCCAGCCTCCAACCACATGGAGTGTCGGAGCGTGGCTTTGTTAGCCAGTCTGCGAGGAAAGTCTTTGGCAGTGGATTCATCGGAACGCGTGCCAGTGACGCGAACCTGGACATCCGCACGCATTATCTGGCGCACGATGTTCTCGCCCATCTGATCGCGGATCCAGTCGCGCACGTCAGCCAGGACTTGGACCCGGTAGGAACCCGTTCCCCCACGCTGGAATGATTGAGAACAGATGTGGCACAGGCCATCTTCATGTGGGTCGTCATTGGGGAGGTCACGGCAGCAGCTTCCACACTGCTGCTTGGCGGTCTGGCACTCAGCAGCTCCGTTCTCGATCAATGTTTGAGTCCGCTTGCGGGCGTTGCCACCAGCGCCCAATTTGCGGCCGATCATTCGAACGATACTGTTCGAGACGAAGCTGGCGCTGTCGGTGGCAAGATCGTCGGCCAATGATCGCAATCCCTTGAAAGTCATAGGATCAGCGAGGTCCCCATCCAAAAATTGATCGCGAGTGCGATGTGCTGAGGCTGTGCCCTGACGGTCTCGGAAGAGTCTCTCCGCTCTGCGTCGGAGTTCCTGGCCCAGTGCATCGTCGACGCGCGGTTCACCCATGACATCGTCATAGTCGGAACGCATCACCTCAATGAGCTGTTCCTGTGTGGGGGCAACGGCAGACGCAACGCCTCCAGGGTCAGGGACAGGGATGCGCGTAGCATCGGGCGGCGGAGTGGCGGCAGCCCTGAGGTTATATTGGTCGCTGACTGGGTTCGTCAGCATGTCACCGTACTTGTCTGATAGTACGGTCGATTCCCAGAGACCGAGTAGGGACGCCAACGCTGGAAGATTATTGAGGATGTCCGTCGATGAAGTCGTTGGTAAACGAAGTGTAGCATCACTCTGAAGAATGGCGAACAGATGTGGAATCCAACGAGACAGTACCAAATCGTCGTTATCGTCCCAACTCATCTCCGTCATCATGGTAAACAGAAAACGATTGTGTCCACAGATGCTCAGCCATTCTTCGGCCCAGGGAGACAATGGGTTGAAGTTCATATTGTACCAATTCGCCTTGGGGTCAAAGCGGAACCACATCTCCAGGTGACTTTCATACGAGGATGTGTCTGTGTATGTTGCCGTACATACCAGATCCACCTCCAACAGTGGAGTCTGCAGCAATCCAACAGACTGTGTATGTTTGGCCAGCTTGCGAAGGTCGTTCATCTCCGCTGTCGAACACATGGCAAAAATGAGTCAGGTCCTCGACGCCTTCGATAATTGTGATCAGCTTTGTCTCGTCGATATTGATGTCCTGATTGTCGTTATGTTGGAGCGAGGGTGTGTCCAATGGCATGTCAGTAACAATATCGTCATCGATAAGTCCAAAGTGGGACTCGACATCGGACGAGCTCAGGTGGTTAGTGTACATCTCGGACAATTCTGCACGCAGTGGAACTGCGAAAGAAAAGCCGTTGCACTCGTTAATCTTGTTCTCGGAATGCCACATGCTGGCCAAGAACGGGCCTCGGCCTCAAAAAGATCTGTACACTGACGTATGGACCATTGTGAGCAATGTCGAGGATCGGTCCGTATATCCAACCCTTTTCCAGCGTGAGCGCGACATCTTTCTTTGCTGGCCACAGGCGATCAACGGCGCGGCAACGGGCCGAACCATGCAGACGTGCATATATGAACTCGTCGATGCAGATATTCTGGAAGCGACTGCAACGATCCCATGTGCCAAGAGGAAGTGCCCCCACCAGGGGATCGAAATATTCTTCCTTGCAATCGTCCACAACCGCCCACCAGTGAACCATGGTCAGAATGGCCTCGTCTGTCAGAGTCGGCGCAGGTTTCGCCACCGGCCCTCTGTCGTACAGAAAATCATCCAGTTGCGACTGGTCCTGCTTCGGCACTGGTTGGAGACCTGGGATCTTCGGAACACTCGGAGCAGCAGAAGAGGAACATGAACGCATCCCGACAGGCATCAGATTTGCTTTTGGTGCCTGGACGCGCGTCCGCGACGACTCTGCTGCTGGTGTTGCCACCGGCGCAAACTTGCAGACCTCGCATTGGCTGCGTGGCGCCGGCAACTTGACCAACTCTGGATATTTCAAGTTCAAATTGGATGGCCATAGAGCGCCGCCCCCCACCGTTCTGATGGCCATGATGGCCAATCCCGGGACAGTCCGGGGGCACATGATGGCCCCTTGTTCGCCGAGCCAGAATTCACAGCCAGCAGTCATGGCCGAGCGCATGTCGATGACCACGTCGACCTGCTTCGTCTTGTGCTCGAACTTGTATCCAGGGATCGTAGTATGAGGGTTCTGTGTGTCATAGCGCACGGAGGAACTTGAACTGTAGAATGCCTCGCGCCGTGCGTGGCGGTCAGCACCATATCCTGGAACAATACCAACCTTCCGAATACTCACCCAGGCATCCCTCGTAGTAGCATGGTGTAAGTACTTCACATCTGCCCATGACAAACGCTTCCAGTCCATATTCCATGGTTGGCTGTTGCGGTGTACGGCAGTATGACCACCTATGGCACGAATGGCCACTACACGATCCCATGCAAAGTCTGCCCCCAACAAGTCTGGTCTGGGACGGCGGACGAAGACCTGGAAGCGGGCCTTCTCGTCGTCGATGTGCAGATGCAGGGCACGCAGTACGGCGATCACGTAATACTCCTGTGCATCTCGCCACGGCTGACCAGCACCGTTGGCCTGATGCATACGCGCGTGGACTGGCCCTGATCATCTCTTGTGAATACTTCGGACACGATGTGATTGAAGGACTTGCGGTGGTTGGCCACGGCCCAAGTCTTGACATGATCGAGCTGCCACATGTCGACGCGACGGCCGAGGAATTGATCCAAGCCGTTGCGGCCGCCGCTGTCGGGTCGGAGCGCGGCTGATAGAGCCTTGCTGAACCTCTGCGGTGATTCCATAGTATGGCCACGATACCGCGAAACAACCAGGAGAGGTAGGCCCAGCTGTTTGGTAGTCACATTACATAGAGTATCCCACGTGTACTCTGGGAAGCAACCACTGTTCTGTAGGTCGGGAGCGCGCTTGATCACGTAGTCGTCGTAGTACAAGCTCTGTTTGTAATCTTCGATCGTTTTGCACGACTCATACTGACCACGTCCACGCAGGAACGGAGGGACCCAGGATAATGGGTAGGACACCTTGGCACGAATAGCATATTCTCTGGGAATAATGCCAAGCGCGGTCTCGTCCTCTAGCGCCATCATGGTCTCGTGCTGCGATTGTGCGCAACAATCGCGTGCACCCATGATCTTGTACTTCACAGTCTCCATAGGTGGATCCGCAGGTGCGGGAGTCACCTCCAACGACGCAGTGTGCACTGCTGAAGAGGACGGCGGTGCCGGTGGTGGAGCATGCACATTTGCCGATGCCACCGACGCCGCCGGCGCGGGCGGCAATGCACCTCCCAAGCTGGCGCCGGAGGCGGCTGCTTGGGAGTCATGCCCGCCATAGCGTCATCCTCTTGCGGTGGAGGATGCGTCGGAGGAGCTGGCGGGACAGGCACGCGAAATGTCGCAGGCGCGACAGACGGAGGATCAGGTGGCATCTCCGTCTGTGACTCGGCCTGATTCTGAAAACAGCTGGTAAGATCAAAGATGTAGTCCGCGTTGACATCACGCTCCCTTTCGAGGATAAAAGATTCCTCGCTGGAACGAATCGGGGCAATATCCACAATACTGTTGACAAGCTGCTTCAATACCACCCCGGTGGCAGCATGACGTACCATGTAGGTCCTCTTGTACACGGTCTTGAGGAAATCACGCTCAGGGGATGAGTAGGAAGCCCATGTCTCGGGGAATCTGTCGAGTATACTGCTGAGGCGCCGAAATATGATATCCCACGATAAGTTGCACTTCTCCTCCGTAGGAATGTGAAGCGCCTTGCCATCCCAATCCGTGCCGTATGTAGCAGGAATGGCCTGGGTGCATGCAGGTGGGGGATCTTCATGGGGCGTCGCCTCCGTTGGGGCGGAAGCAGGGATCGGGCCCTGGCCCCGGCGTGTCGGGGCGGCAAAAGATGATCCAACTGCAGGAGTTGCCTCCGGCAGAAGGACCGGAGGAGGGTCAGACCAAGAGTGAAACGCCTGAAACGTCGCTGTCATCCACGCAGCCAAGTCATGTTCTCCCAGAGATTGCACGCGCAGAGCCTGAAGTCCCTTCGAAAGTTGGAATTGCGTGGATTGCTCCAGGCGAATGCGGAGAGCTTCGCGCATCTCCTGCGCCTGGGTGTGGCCCTGGTTGTCGTTGACGGGCTGTACCAACGGATTGCGAAACGGGAACGGCTGAGTCGGCGGCGATAGCGGAACCGGGCTCAGGTTCCTGAGGGCAGCGGCATGCATGAACTGCTGCGTCAACTGCACCAGGTTATGGTCCGTCCTCTGTGGATGCCACGAATTGGTACGCGGTCGGTCCTGCTGTCGGATCCATTGGTCGGCAGGTAGTACAGCAATACCACGGCCAGTGAACATCTTGATCATATCGTTCATGTGCGCGTCAAACTTATCCGATAATCCCTATTGGTGGGCCTTGCCAGGACCCATGACTGCGGGAGAACGGAAGCAGTTCAGAACGTCGATGCAACGAGGATTGACCACTTTGCCATGCTCAGGAAGTGTTAGAACAGCAGCGCCTGGTGAAGAGAGCCAACGATTCTCGTACTCAACTGGGACTGGCGCACGAGCACGATGCGGCTGAAGTGTCACCCATATCCCGTCCGTGGTTACGTCATTGCCAGACCAAAGGACTGCGCTGCGGCCTCGCTGATAATGTCGCTGTCTGACCTAGGCCGGGAAACGATCCGCCCAATATGCCCAAATAATTTCATTGAGCTCGCGGTACTCGTCGTTCTTACCAGTCATGTATAGTGCACGGGCACGGCGGACATGATCGATGATCTGCTTCTGCTCGGCATTGACTGGGTCGTTGGAGACCATGATGTCGCCGAGATGACGACGCAGCGCGGCAGGCCTCGCGTGCGGCAGCTGGCTCAAGAGCGCGGCGTGGCCACCGGCCTCCGGAAGCAGCGGTGAGTCGCACCCAAGCGGCGTGTCGCGCTCAAGTCAATAGCGCTTGTAGTTGTTGCGCGACAAAGCCCGGAAGAGAATGTCATCTCTCATCCGCGTGGCAAGATCATCCAGCGTCGCACCCGCCTTGCACTGGAAGTCGCGCCTCCATGGACATACCTTTTGAACCAATGAAGGATTGGAGGCACCAGCGATCCGACGACGTGAGTCAATGGAATTCAACTCGTCGATGCCAGCACATGGTGTAAGCGCCGGCTTCTTCTTGCCACTCTCGGACTTCGACGCCATGAGACAGCTGGAATCAGTGTAGAGATTGACCCACTTGAAAGCGTGGCAGTCGGGGCCCAAAGCATGGATAACGGCAAGGCCGAAATCTTCGCCCGTCAATGGGGCCCATCCGCGGTCACTCATCATGCTCAGGAAGTACCAGCCATCTGCGAACGCAGACCAGCGTGGCGCCGCAGTGTCTAAAGCGAAAAGGTCCTCGTGGAAACATCCTGCATTCCCGTCGGCAGAAATGTCGGCAGGCTGACGGACGTTCGGGATCCAAGGCCCCCGCGCTGAATCCACTTTGGACACTCTCGTCAAGGTGGCGCGATCCTCTGCGAGCGTTGCCACCGGCATGGGGCCACAACTCTCGCCGCCGAATCCCCCGCGGGCCGTGACCCGCGAGGATGCTTTGATCTCGCATTCATTGTATGCGGACAGCATGTGGAAGACGCGACAGCACGCACGTATGCCGACATGCCGATATTCCGATATGCCCCGCCACGTCAGATGCACGAGGTGCGGCAGGCGGACCCGCGGGCAACTCGATGTCCGACTGCGCGGAGAAGCGACACGCCGCGAGTCCATGGTCGCGGACAAGCAGCGGGCAAAGACCGCGGGTGAACTTCGCATCTGCACGGTCTCGTCGAGGCTCGCAGCTGACGAGCCACTCGAGAAGGCAGAGCCCACAGCGCCCCGCGGCATCCGTAACACTTTCGACATTCCGCTCGCCACGCGAGTACTGAGCACAGATCTCCATCGGCGGACACTTGGGCGGCGTCGACCCCAATCCCCAGGGCATTTGCCCAGAGAAAGTCGGGGCACTGGCGGGCCGCATGAGCAATCCCAGGGCTCGTCAAGTAAAGACCCACACTAGTAACCCAGGCGAAGAAGAATGCCATCCATGGAGCGGCCGCGGCAGGGGCGGGGTTCGGCTCCGCATCTCCGGCGACGACGTCGCCAGTCTCGAACGTTGCCTGGGATGCCGAGGCGAACAACCCCCGCTTGCTCGAGCGGAGCCAAATGGATCCGCTTCCGTCGGGGCGACTCTCGGTCACGCGCTCGTAGCTCAGTCCGCTGCTGAACAGACGGTCGCGGGCAGTCTGTGACTCGAAGGCCGGTCCGTCGCGGACGTTGCCATCGGCGGGCGCCGGGGCGCCGCCTCCAACCTGCATCCCGCGCAGCTTGATCGGAGGCGTCGACATCGCGGGCCGATCGGCGCGGGCTGGGCCCCCCGCGTGAGTGGGAAGAGGAATCGAGCGCGGGCGCGTTGAAGGCTGTAAATTGCTGCGGAAGAAACATGAATTATGCTTGCAACGACAAACAAACACACGCGCGCGAATGACTGCAGCAGCGGAGATACTGGTGGCCAGGGCACCCATCACGGAAGGGGCGGTCTTGGCGATCTCCGGCTTCTCAGCGGTCTTCGCGGCAACAGGAAGATTGAGAGACAATTCAAGGAGGTCCTGCCACGGGCGAGCCTTCTTAGGCTCAAAGTGTTTTGTCATCATGTCTGCAGCCTGTTATTTTTGTTCCCACGTGCTACAGTTAGATATGTTCCTGTTGGCATGTTTCCGCAATCCAATCCAAGTTAATACGATGCGTACGATGAACGTGACGAAGTGCTGGTGCACGTCCCCTGTGAAATTTCGTGATCAATGCCTCGTTGTTCTCTGCCACAATGAGGTTGGCGACAAAGTGGCGGAGCAGAGCGAGTAGGAGGATGAGGAGCACGTGATACCGTACAATCATACACAATATCACGGGAAGTAGATGGCGGCGACGTGGGCAACGTCTGCGTTGAGGACCGCCCACGGGGGGGAGAAGCACGCGTGGGCGAAGCCCGTAGTTTCGGTGGTTTGCGACGCTTCTTCTTGGCCGCCAGCGCAGCGTCGCCGCGCGCGGCGCGCACCACCGCTTCCCAGAACGATAACAGAGGCAGGCCCTCAGTTCGCAGCGCAGCATCCAGCGCCGCGATCTCCGACTCGGTAGAAGAGCGGGAGACAATGGTCTGCTTCCTGCACACGGAGTTCAGGGGGAGGGACGCGTTGGGCCCCACGAGAGCAACGAAGACGCCAGTCGTAGATTGCGACGTGTTAACGCAGTCTGCAAACGAGGCATCTACGAACAGCATGATCGACCTTTTGTTCGACATGTCACCAATCCATCCGTGTAGGCAGAGTAGCCGCATGGATTTGAAATAGCAAAACAGTCGATGTAGCCTTTCATCACATGCATAATTCCACTTTGTAATTTCCCTGGCAAGCATGCACACCGGATGCATGAGACCAAATCTGCAGCAGCGGGCCAGATACTAGATCTTCATGACCACACACTCGCGGCGCCTGGTCCCAGGACGCCGGCATCGTCATAATCTCCATCAGTGAACGATGTGTCCGCTATGCCAGGAGTGCCAGCATGTGGGGGTGTGTCGTAGGTGGAGCCTGTGGCGTCGGGTGCGGGCTTTGCAACCGACGCGGACGGTCGGGTTGCGGTTTTGTCAACCGGCGCCCTCGACCGAGACATGGTTATTCTCGGCTTTGGCGATGAGGATCGCTTCCGTCGGGATCCAGGCATACACGGTAGCTTGGAAACGCGTTCTAGATATCGTTCGATGCAATGATTAGTGAAACCAAGAAGGTCGTGCCGAATCCCACGTACGTTGGAAGCTGACGCGTGCTGCTTCCTGTCGCGATCAGGAAGCATTGGTCGCAACGCACTCATACGCTGGTCGAACACGTCCTGTGGTACTTTCCAAGTGTCTTGGCCACATCCCAAGTAGTGGACGCACTTCGTAGGAGGATCCAGTTCGATACCACTGTGCCGTATCAGATCCCATCCCTTTCTGAATTTATCAGTGGGTCCTGCCATCTTGGAGTCGTCGACATAAACCGATAGGACGAGGTCGAGCTCGTCGCGTTCCCACACGCATTACCAGCCGGGAATGGGAGTAAAGCCCACTGATTCGAGACTAGCACGGCAGTGTCGTTCCCAGAAGACACCTGCCAGTGGGTGGCCATACAGGGCAAGTCGGAGACGACACACGTCATTCGCGCATTTTGTCAAAGATGAAAGTTGTCTCCACTTGGGCAAGGTGATCCACGCATCCACTGGGTCGATGCGACCGTGACCATACAGCAGCGCCTCTGTGCACGCACCCGGAGCGTCACTATGTTGACCTCCGTTGCCAGGCAAGAGCGCGGTGGCGCCACATAGCTTGGAAGCCTCGATATGAGAGGCGCTCGAGACAACGCCGGCGAAGACAGCTGCAAGGCCACTCTCGTCCTTCACGCCGTCGCCCTGGACCACGACGCGTAATGCATGTTTGCCAAAGAGTTCCAGGGTACTCGCGAAGTGGACCTTCTTGTTCTCCTGTCGGGGGCTACGCACAACATCGTCTCTATCCATCACCGTGTCGAGCAGCCGTGTCTGTTTCTTCTCCAGCCGATCGTGTTCTTTCCGAAGTGCATCCTGTGCTCGAGGTTATGCCGCGACCTCTTTCTTGGTGAGGTTGCGGGTGGCGAGGTTGCGGGCGGCGATGCGAGGCCGCATCCAGTGGGTGGAGTCAAGCTTGCTCCCGTGGCTTTGACTGTGATCCTGAACACAAGGCATCGTAGGTAGCAGGTGGGACTTGTCGTTCATCACATGCGATCGCACAACGCCTGCAGGATTGGCATCTGGCGCTGGGCGGTAGTAAAGAACAATAATGATGTCGCGTGGTCCGTCTGGAAGCGGCGCATTAGTGATGCGCCTGTCCGTGGCGCCCGCCACTGGTTCGTCCCTGATCACGGCATGGTCGTGGACGTCACGCGTAATCCGTCGTTCCACATTGGACCAAAGTGGTCCGTCACCGTCGGTTGTCTGGAATCGACGAGTGTCTCTGTCCGTGCGAGTCCAGATACGAAGAGCAGAGACGTGGCGGACTTTCCGCGCTCGGATGACGTCCTCGGCGAACTCTCGTTCTGCCGCTCGTTCTCTCTTGGACATCGTATTCCAGAACTCTGATAACACAAAGTCGGGTCGAGCAGCAGCCTGGGCGCGAACATCCCGACCGAGAACGTTGATCTTGCCGTCGGCGGTAATCCCGGGGCGCGCGTAGAAGCGAACGATGCCCGCCCAAGGCTCGCTGAGATGGCGATGGTCGTTGGTGGAACCGTCCCACACATCACGGAAGTATGTCTCCCCTTCGAAGCTCGACGTAATTTCACAGCTACGAGTGACGTCGATTTTGACCACTGGAACAAGGAGTCCGATGACGTCGTAGGTAGGGCGAAAGAGCTGAGTCCGCGGTGTACGAATGTGGCGCAGGAAAGCCTCACCGCGCTGTTCTCAGTAGTCAGGCCCGGGGGCCGGAGCCAAAGGCTCGGATGCCTCTTGAGGCGGCCCCCCGGAGCCGAGAGCCTCAGAGTTTTCTGGTGCGGGAGGAATCGGGACACTGGGGTCACCCCACTCTGCTGGGCACAGGAGAGGTGGATCATCCTGCGCTGCGACGCCCGAAGGCCGAGAGGTCTGGAACGAGATCAGCTCGCGTTTCTCGGGGCTGCGGCGCCGTAGGAGGCCTTCTCGGAATGGAAAAACCGGTCTCCCATCAAAAACACAATGATTTTGGCACGATGAACGTGGCAGCGTTCTCCGTCAGGGTTCTCAGCATAGGTAGCTGCGTCGATGACGAGGTAGTCGCCAGACCATCGCACACCAGAATGGAGGTGGCAACCCATGAACAAGCCCTCTCGAGTAGTTTCGTCGAACTTATCCGCGGACTTGTCGAGGCACGGGTTGAAACATCCCCAAAAGATACTAGCACCAAATGAAATAGATGTCCTTTGATGGGCTCTCTGAAGTGAACCTCGCGCGAAGAAGTCGCTGCACGCATCCATAGTCGCAGCAACTCCGTGGCACGGTCGGGCAGTGTAGTTGCGGCCGCAACACCATGCTTGCACAGCCTCTTTCCACCACTCATGACCAAGTCCAGAGCTGCGGATTACAGCCCGTGCGCCCTGCATGACAGACTTGACCGCGCGCTCGGCCATGTCGTCTGTCTGTGGCCGATGTGGCGCGCTGGTGTCATGACGCCATCCCACATGCCGGCATGCTTTGTGCAGTCCCCAAAAATGTTCTGTATAAATGTGTTTGACTTCATCACTGGGTGCAAGGAACTCCAGGAACGATGCCTCGGTGGTCTGCGTCTTTATGCTTAGCGGGGCCTGGCATGATAGCACCCGTGAACTCGGCCAACAGAACCAGAGCAGACTTGTCGCAGTACTTGTCGGCAGCCTCGTCCGCAGCAAGTACGATGTGGTCTGCAGTCAGAGCCTCGCCGAATCACTGTAGCACAAAGGCTTCATATTGACCGCCATCGGCGGTAGGGTCACGAGGTGGGTTCGCGCGGCGCCGTCGTCAACATGGCGCGTTGTGCACCAGGACCCGCGCACATATCTCAAAATCTGGATGCTTCGGAGCATGTGTAATGCAGTGCGAAGGGTCGATGGGAGGACGTGGTCTGCCTGGCAATGCAGGTGTGACCACTGGCTCAGTCGTCGAAACATGGTTGTAGTCGCACGTAGCTGTCTGCAGCGTCGGCGCTGGTGTAGCCGCAGGCGTTGCTGGCGCGGCCGCCGGCATAATTGGGCCCTCTTGTGTAGTGGACGCCTATAACGATGAAGAACATCGCGATGCCGGAAATGACATATGCAAGTCGGGAGGCGGAATCTTCTGCAGCTTGTGCGCATCGAGCTCTGGGATTCGCTAGTCGACGTGAACCTTATACCATTGACCGCGAGGGTCTTGACTTTAAGTAAGAATACGATCCCAAAGCTGTCTGGAAACATTTTCTTGAACCAACTGCCCCCCTGAGAGCACCGATGGGCAATCCGTGATAGCCAGGGCCGAACTGGAGAGGCCAATCTGCAGTAGCTTGAGCTTGCGATGCTCGTTGACGACTCGGTCGCCGTTGGCCGTCTCGAGGGCGCGTTCACGACCTTGCCGTGCTCGAGCGATCTCGCGCGGTAGTAGGTCAGGCCTGTCTCGGGCATGATGGGCAGAGCCGCTGTCCAAGATCCATGTACGTGAAAGCGCAGCCGTGGACCGTAGGGTCGTCGGTGCGGGCGCTGCCACCGACGCGGAGGCCGTGGTCGGCGGCGCGGAGAGATCGTCGCACAACCGCTGGGCGTCCTCCAGTGCGGCGCGGAGCGCACGCGCACTGGCCTGCAACCACCAGTCTGCTAAGACATCAGGAACGTCGACCTTGTCACCTCTGCAGAATGATGATTCCGTCGATTTTTACATTTTGTGCTTTACCTTGCACGTGGTAATGCCCGCGTTGCCTAGGTCAAATCTCATCTCCCTCGTCGCGGAGTCAGACAGGATCAGAGCCCGCTCACGTGAGACAGCGGCGCGGTCAAGTCGTCGATCGTAGCGGCCTGGAGCTGGTGACCGAACGCGATCGCGAGTAGACGGTGAACGGCCGCGGTGTCTGGATGAGGAACGGCCGTTCGCCGTCACTCCTGGTAGGAAAGCGGCCACGGGAAGAATCCCAGTGGGATGTCCTAGACGTCGAACGTCAACGTTGTGGAGGACGTGGTGACTATCTGCGACGCCCGGGGGAGAGCGAGTCGCATCGCCCCCCACGCTGTAGAGACGGCGACCCTCGTTGTGACCAACGCGTGCCCCCCGGACTGCGGAAGCGCTGTCGGTTCTTGCAGGGCGACTGCCTCCTGCCCCCCGCATGTCGCGGGGAGGGCGCCCTGTTGCGGCTGCCTTTGCTGCGTTGCCGAACAGGGCTCCGGTCAGGAGTCTCAGTGTTGGGGTCGATGTGAGCGCCGCGGCACCGGTCGCCGCGCTTGCATGTTTGCCTCGGGTCTGCGTAGAAGGTGCATGCTGGTAGGTGGGGGTGCGGTCAACGATCCTTCTTGGGACAGGATCCGGTCTTGGCGAAAGCAAAGCAAAAGCTCTGCCGAGGTTTGTCCTTCGTCGTTGGTCCGGTAGAGCGACCAATAGAAGATCGTCTGTCGTGGTGATCACGGGTGGAGGACCGTGGAGTCGGTCGAGTATTCGGACGACTGGTGGAGCCCGCGTGGAGCATCTTGCACCTTTCCCCATTCTCGCACCTTCCAGATTTGAACGCCGCACATTTCACAGAGTCGTGTCTGCTCGTTATTGAGGTTGCGCTGGTTGCGCTCAAGTCGGTGGAGTTCGAGGTTGCCCAGAACTCGTTGCCGAAGCCACTCGTACGTTCTATTGGCGTCGTTGGGAATCATTGTGTTGTAGTCGTGCATATCCTGCTTTATCAGATAGCGCTGTCGTATCTGACCTCGGAATAGTGACTCCAGTATTATCGTGTCGGGTGGTTCGCGGCATTCCAATAGTAGATTGTCCCAGTCGACGATGAACCGCAGTAGGTCGTCGTCCCGCATGCGTAGTAGTTGCAAACGCTCTAAGTCGTGCAGGGCGTCGCCGACTGCTGTGACTTTGTAGGACTGTAGTATCGTCCAGTAGATTTGTCTGCCCTTGGGCACGCGGCCGACTTTGTGCCCCTGAGCCGCGAGGTTCTTGAAGCGGTAGCGTACCTCAGAATTCAAAACAGCAATGAGTCCGGCTGCGAGTTTGCAGTCGGTACTCTCGAAGTCGCCGCTGTCCTGGAGTTCATCGAGGGTTGTTGTGGGTTGTTCAACAACGCAGAAGAATGCGCAAGCCTTGGCAGGGCGCTCAGAAGCACTGTCAAAGTTGTTGCGAACCGTCTGCTGCCACTCCTGTAGTTGCGTAATGCGCGGCAGTTGTGGTATACGTACGGTGTCGGACTCCTTGATAGGAGTTGCGGTGGTAGCAGAGGCGCGCGATAACGTCTGCGAAGGAATCGGTTGCGTTGGAGATGGAGGTCGCACAAAAGAAACGCGACGCGTCTGAGTAGAGGCCGCGGCAGAAGCGGCACCTGGCGAGGAACGTCGTACATGGCCTGTGCAGATGCCACCATCGGCGCGCGTAGGAGCGCGTCGATGGTCTGTAGGTTGGTGGTGGAGCTCGCCATTGCTGGCGCGTGGGGTCAGTGTAGCTTGTTTGGCCGTAACGCTGCGCTGCGTGCGTTGGACACTCTGTTGGCGACCACGTATCTCGACGTTGGTATCGTGGGCCCGCTGGGAATACCTGCCCAGCCCGCGCTCAGGGTCTCGGAGTCGTTGGTTGCGTGCTTCGCGCTCTAAGTCAAAACGGGCTTGGATTGAGTCGGCCCGCGCTATATCAGCGTCTCTTCCCTGGGAGATCTAAACGAGTCGCAACTGCGCGTGGCCCGCCGCCTGCTGCGCCTCGGCCACGCGGGCTTCGAGGGAGGCGACATCGCACACCGAAGTCCGGGTGCCCAGCTGATCAGCACGGGCCCGTACAACGCGCAACTCAGCCAGCGCTGTCCGCAGCTGGGGGATCTGCTGCTCCGCCTGGGAGACTCGGTTCTCGAGCGCTGGCGCGCGTCCTGCGAAAGCTTCAAGACGGCGAGCGAGGGCCGTCTCGGCACCGCGCAGTTACCATCTTACTCGGACGTGAGGGTGGCGCGGGTGGAGTGCACCGTAGCAGCGTGCTGGTGGACCTGGGTGCGAAGCGTATCCAAATCCCCACGTAGCTGAGAGTCCGCAGGCCCACGTACCTCCATGGGCGGGACCTGTCGTACCATCAGGAGCTCATCGCGTCATGTCCTGCCAGCAGCAATCCCCGTATCCCTGACGGCCACGAGTTGTACCTCCACCCGTAGGAGGTAGTCGTGAATCGTCTGGATCGTTCTGGAGTCGGCACCTCGGCGCGACTCCATCTGGTCGGCCTGGGACTGGAGCTGAGAGATGATCAATCGACCCTCGGTGATCCTAGCATCGACCAAGGCAAGAGCACGTCGCAGCTCCAGTCTGGTCGTGGCCGTCTGAGCGGCCAGACCCGATAGCTGTTGGGTCGTGCATGTTTCAACCTGGTCTCGAAGCTCTGCCAGACCACCGGCAGTGGGAGAGGATTGCGCGGCAAGGTCGCGCTGCTGAGAGCTCTGCCGGGGGCGCCTTTGCGAGGGGCTGCGGCTGGCATCTCGAGCTGGAGAACGCATGCGATACATTCCGGGAACCTGTCGCTGAGACGTCCGTCAAGAGCGATTCCCCATGGCCCGCGCATGTTCTGGGACGGAGACATGCGTTGGCGACGGAACCTTGGCCCAGCTGCGGCCACGAGCGAGAGCAGTGTCAGGGGGCACGTTCGCGGCGCGGCGGCCGCCGCGGGCGTGGCCACCGACGCCGGCGTCAGCGAAAGTGGGCGGGGAGGCAGTAGGCGCAGTGAAGCCACTGTCGGCTTCGACGACAGACGCGACAACTGCGGGCGTGGCCACCGACGGGCGGGGTGCATCTGGCTCCGCGGGGGGCGAATCCAGCCGCTGCCGCGAGGGTCGAGGCGCGCGAGCTCGCGGGGCGTCGGAAGCATCGGAGAATCAGGCAAGAGTTCCGCGAGAGCCGCCGCGAAAGACGCAGCACTGCCGTCACCTGAGAGGGGGGGAATGGGCATCGCAGTTTCTCGCGCCTCCACCACGACGCCGTCGCTATCATGCGCCTTCGAGGAGATCGCACGCACGCGGGCAGCACAACGAAGTCGCGACGCCAAGCGGCGGAATCCAGGATGACGCGAATTGCAACTGCAAAGAGCGGTTAAGAAAAGGCTGTAACCTGTGAGTACAGGGAGACGGCCGCTGGGGCCGCTCCTGCACGGGGTCCGTAGGTAGAGGCGAGAAGTGGAACTCCCTTTCCAAGGCACTGCGCAGCGCACAGTGCACACTGGTCAGAATGCCAATACCTGAGCCAAGACAGCTGCGGAAGGGATGCCATAGGGAAGTGAGCGGACTTCACGCGCAGCGCAGACGCTCCTGCAAGATCTGAGCGCTTTGATCACCGTGCCTCCCACCAGTTGTGGTAGACGCTGTAGACTGCCGGCATGACCATGGCTAGTTGCTGCGCGGCGGAAAAAGACTTGCCTGGAGAGCACTGCGAGGAGCTGGTTCAGCTTGACGTCGGTCTTGATATGATACCCCCCTGAACCTTGCTTGCGAATGGATGGCGTTGCTGCTGCTGCTCGGGCTGGCCCCGCCACGGCCTCTGCCCCTCCCTCGGCTGCCTCTGCCGCCGCGTCCACATCCATCTGTGACCCGCCTGCCTCGACGCCCTTGCCCTCGTCGCCCATGCCGCCCCTAGTCGGCCCGGAACTCCAAGTGCGCTCGCTGTCGGCCGGGCTGCTGGCCACGCCGTCGACCCTTTCCCCCCTGGCACGAGCCACGTCATCGTCGCGCTGCTTCGCGTGGGCTGTCCTCGGCACTGAAGCCGATGTCGAGGCTGGCGGAATGAGCAGAGCTGGGAAAATGCTCGAGACGCAAATGGTCTTGCAGCACTGAAAGATGCTGCAGATTGAAGGATAGCTGGCGTCGGACGTCGTACACTTGCAGTGGGGGGATAGCCGATCCGAAATTTCTCTGCGACACAGCGCCCATGTTCTAAAGAACGTAGTAGACGGTTTCCGGCCTGCGGTCGGCCCTTGGAAATGGCACGAAAAAGAGGACATTGCTGGGTAATGGTAACCGCTGTTGCCGCTGACCCGAGACAGCGCCCCCCGCCATTCATCGCACTCTGATGCGTGCGAAGCACTGCCCGGGATGAGAACTCTCTGAAACCGAGGCCCCATGTATCCAGCAACGAATTATTTTTGAAACGGTCCAGCACGCCCCCCTCTCGTTCGGCATCTAGCACATGTTCTGCCCAGCCTGGAAGCGGAATGGCAGCGCTGTTGGCCTTTGCCCGCTTCTCCGCGGCGTCGACGGTGAGGAGCGCTTCTGGGACTTCAGCGTCGTGATACAATTCCATGATACTGCCATTCCATGTCGCACTGCATTGCTCTGCGCTGTCGAGCTCGCCGGCGGGTGAGCAGCAACCGATGCTCCTGTATTATGCGAACGTCGTCGCCTAACCACGCAAAGAGCGAATGCGAAACTCCTCATAAGATGGAGCATGGCTGCGTCTGGGACCCTGCATCTTCACACTTGGTCTCCCGACGAACCGGGCACTCTTCCAGTCTGCGGTCCGACCTACATGGCGGCGGCTGACCCTCGCGCGCAGCAGCACG
Organism: Prorocentrum cordatum; assembly: GCA_963575745.1. Classification (NCBI taxonomy): domain Eukaryota; class Dinophyceae; order Prorocentrales; family Prorocentraceae; genus Prorocentrum; species Prorocentrum cordatum. The sequence continues at coordinate 73,849 of CAUYUJ010020190.1, forward strand.
AATGCATCATTGTACGCCTACTTACGCTGGCCGAAAAGTGTTCCTCTTGAGCCCGATATGTCGGAAGCGCCATGCCGTTCAAGTGAACGGATGTACGTTGCGTCGCTTCGACTTGGGTCGTGCCACATGTTATGGGAGGAGATGTGGGAGGTAACGTTCGAGCAACCGCATGTTATGGAAGGAGCTCGTGTGATGGCCGGGCCCGCTGTGGCGCTCGAGCACCCACATGTCATGGGAGGAGTTAAGGGAGGTGGCTGGGCCCGCTGTGGCGTTCGACCTTCCGGCCTTAACATTTTGATTGTTTTCCTCCTCGTCCTCCCTGCTCCTCCTCCTCTGATTCCTCTTCCTACTCGTCCTCCTCCCCCTCCCTCTTCCCGCCTTTTCCCTCCTTCTGCCTCCTCCCTCCCCCTCCCTCCTCTCTCCTCCTCCTCCTCCTCCTCCTCCTCCTCCTCCTCCTCCTCCTCCTCCTCCTCCTCCTTGCCCTCCCCCCCCTCCTCTTGCCTCCTCCCCCCCCCTTCCCCTCCTACCTCAATTGTCCTCTATAGTCCCCTCCCACCTCCGTCCCCATCTCTCCTCCTCTCCCCCCCCTTGCCGCCTCCCCCCCCCGCTCTCTTCACCCTAGGAAACCCTTCCCCCGTACAATCATAGCAATGGTCTGCACAGCCGCAGCCCCGTGAATAGCGCGATGTCTCACGTGCAGTGCCCCGTGGATCTAATTGCCTAATTTCCTATTGGTCCCAGAGATGAAATGTTACTAGCGTTCGCCTAGAACTATTCCAGGACGGCACGTGGAACCATGGGTTTTTCGTACACGCGGGGACTCTGATCCGCGCAACACAGAAATAGGGTCCACGAAATTGTTACACACCTTGAAATGGATCAAATTGGATCCACTGGTGTTGGCATAATTTACTCCAAAAGGAAAAGCAGTCGGCCTGGGGATGTGCATGCTGCCTTCCCCCTGTCGCACATCATACCGCAAGAGCAGATCGCATGTCTGCATGGACGGCACGAACAGAGCGATGCTGCAACGTTGTAGTACGCAGAGCGCTCTCGACTCAAAGAGAACTAAAGCGCGGGCAGCATGGCACACATTAAAACCAAGAACCACCGACAGGTGATCCACACACACGCACACACACACACACACACGCACACATAGGCACGCGTAGTAGAGAGAATCAGCAACAAAAAAGTTCAGGCACGCAGACACAATGGGAAATCACCTGGCCTCGTCGGCGTGCGCAAAAGGCTGTTCTATGAACGGCTCTTCCATCCCGCCCAGTGGCCACCTTGGGAACCCCATCATACATCGAGTCATGCTGTAATCGAACATAAAGGGAGCCTGCCCCCTGCGATCTCATCCCGGCATCCCCGCCCAGAAAGCGCCACAGGAGGTCCGAGAAGCGGCCCAGGAGGACGGACGCTACGGGGCCGCCGAGATGGCCCAAGAGACCTCCAAAACAGCGCAAAGGGCACCAAAAGGTTCGCACAAGAGGTCCCACGAGATACCCCGAGGAGGGCCCAAGAGGGGCCCTGACTGCAAACAAGTGTCAAAACATGTGGGTGTTCAGAAGTGTTATCTTCCCATGCTGCTCCGCCGAATATGACTTCAACACGGATTCCGGAAGCTACAACAAGACCCGAGGGAATCCTCGGAAGCCAGAAACGGCTCAAAGGAGGCCTCAAGATGGCTCAACTAACCCCCGGAGAGGCACACCCAAGACAACGCAAGAGACGATGGTCAGGGGCGGACCTGGGGCGGGGAGGGACCCAGGGAAGTCATTTGGGGGGGGGGGACATCTTGGAACGACATTGCGCCATCTTGGGGTCTTCTCGGGCCAACTGGGATCCCCTTCGATCCCCCCACCCTTTGGCCAACTTGGGGACCCTCTTGGTGCCGCTTTGGGCCAACCTGCCCACAGAGTTGGCCGACGTTGCCCCTCTCGCTGCTGTCTCCCGCGCTGCCCTTCGGCCGCCTCTCTGCTCCCACGCGCCGCCGCCCCTTGTCCTCGCTCTTGCCCACACGCTGTTGCTCTGTGCCTCCTTGTTGCTGCTCGCGCCGCTTGCGTCACTGCTGATCTCTGTGTTCGGGGTGGGCAGGAACGACTGCAGGGCATCTGCGGTAGACACATCGGCATCAGCCAGCGCAAACCCCAGATAGATCGGAAGACCGGAATGAAGTGGACTGGAGTGGGCTGAGGTAGACTGGACTGGAGTAGACTGGCCTGGACTGGGGTGGACACTACTCTACTCTACTCTGCTCTGTTCTACTCAACTCTACTCTGCACTACACTACCCTAAACTACTCTACTCTACCCTACCCTACCGTACCCGAACCTTCTCGACCATGCTCGAATGTGCCCTACTATGAAATACTCGCATCTGCTCTGCTCTGATCTCTCCGCTCTACTCTACTCTGGTCTGCTCTACTCTCTACCTGGCTCTACTCTACAAGTTACCCGATTGTAGTATAATATACCCTATTTGCCCGACTTGACCCTACGCCAACATACCCGAACCTGCTCTGCTCTAACGTACGCGATGCCTACTCTACTGTTCTACTCTACTATCATATACTCCCTCTGCTCGATCGGGGTTTGCTCTAGTCTACTATGGCCTACTCCACTCATATACTCGTATATACTCGATTCTGCGCTGCTCTACTCTACTATACTTCTGAGCTTGACGATTGATCGATGATTGCTGGAACGCCACTGAAATAGCCACAGAGGGCCATTGGAAAAGCAGAGGCAATCATGCAGGCACAGGGGAAGCCATGCGGATAACAGAGGAAGCTATGCGGATACAGAGGGGAAGCCATGCGGATAATGTTGACGAGAATTGGACGCTTGTTGGAACGCCATTGGAATAGCCACAGGCCGCCATCGCAAGAGCAGAGAAAGCGCAGAGGAAGCCATGCGCATACAGAAGAATGCATGCGCATAGGTTTGACGACGCAAGGGCAAAATGGAGATGGGGCGGGGTACCGTGGACCAAATCTCTACGCGTCGGGCTAGGACTCCGAGGGGCAACACCGATAAGCCTCCATGTCCCCCTGGTCCTTGGAGCTGCTCGATAGCATCTGGCACCTCTGCTGCAAGCGGCTTTGCAGGCGACTCTTCTTCCAACACAGGATGGCCGATTCCCCAGGCCATGGCTCCGCTTCACCAGTCTCAAAGCAGCCCTCGGCATAGTCAGCCTTAGCATGCGGCGAGCCGCGGCAGCCCAGCAATAGATTCCAGTGCCATCAGCGACCATACGCGCTCACGTTTCACAACGCGCACGCTCTAGAATCGGACGGGGCACGATCGCCTTGCGCGGTCGGGTAGGAACGTAAGAAAGGAGCACCGATCTTCTGATTGGGATCTCCTGGCACAACGACCTCATGCGCGCTGAGTCCTTGACTATATGTTCGAGCACTGCCTGAGTGCCCTCGGGGCCAGTGAAATTAGAAAAAGCGGTTGGTAATTCTATATTAGTGCGAAAAGGTACTTTGGAAACCATATCGTTGACGGCGAAGACCTGTATACCAGGGATCTCTGCAACTGGGAGGTCGTTGCCGTGCATGACCACCTAGGGGGCGATTTGACAACTATCACACGAGACCTTATGTCCATCTTGACTCATCAGCGAATGACTGGCAACAAGCAGGGACAAACCATAGACGGCCCAAGGCAGGCAACTCCTCCTCCGTCTCCTCCTCATTCCCCCTCCTCCTCCCCCCCCCTCTTCCTGATCATCCTCCTCGTCCTCCTCCTCATCCCCCCTCCTTCATCATCATCAGCATCATCAGCATCATCATCATCATCATCATCATCATCATCATCATCATCATCATCATCATCATCATCATCATCATCATCATCATAATAATCAGCATCAGCATCAGCATCAGCATCATCATCACCATCATCATCACCATCAGCATCATCATCATGGTCATCATCATCATCATCATCATCATCATCATCATCATCATGATCATCGTCATGATCAGCATCAGCATCATCATCATCATCATCATCATCATCATCATCATCATCATCATCCGCACCATCATCATCATCATCATCATCATCATCATCCTCAGCATCATCATCATCATCATCGTCATCATCATCATCATTAGCATCAGCATCATCATCAGCAGCAGCCTCATCAGCATCATCATCAGCAACAGCATCATCATATGCAGCATCAGCATTGTCATCATCAGCATCATCACCACCATCATCATCAACATCATCAGCATAATCAGCATCCTCATCATCATCATCATCATCATCATCATCATCATCATCATCATCATCATCATCATCTGCCTCCTCCTCCTCATCTTCATCCTCCTCCTCTTCTTCATCATACTCATCATCATCCGCTTTTTCTTTTTCGTCGTTCTCCTCCTCCTCCTCCTCGGCCTCCTCTTCGTGTTCCTCCTCCTCCTTCTCCTCATCCTCCTCCTCATCATCCTCCTTCTCCCTCCTCATCCTTCTCCTCCGCCGCCTCCTCTTCCTTTTCCTGTTCCTCCTCCTCCTCCTCCTCCCCTTCCTCCTCCTCCTCCACATGTTCCTCCTCCTCCTCTTCCTCCCCCTCCTCCCTCTCCTTAGTACCCTTCGCATTCGTACTCTTATTCTTCTCAGTATAGTAGTAGTCTGCATGTTCTTCGTGATAGAAGCATCCCTCGTCTGATCCATATTAAGATTGCTATCTTTCTTATTGATGTATTGAACAGCCTTAGTATTCGTATTAATAGTATTACTTGTATTATTCAAAGTACTATTATTATGTTTCTGATTCATCGTGTTGATATCGCTATTGAAAGTCATATTCCTAGTAATATTTTTACGGATGTGATTTGTAGACTTTCATTTTTAGTAGTATGCTTCCTCTTCCTCATCCTTCTCCTCCTCCGCCTCCTTCTCCTCCTCCGCTTCCTCCTCCCCCATTCATTTTCCTTATGCACGGGCCAGGCGTCTCGCCTGAGACTTCCTCGCCGCGTATGATCCTGAAGCTTTAAAAATGGAAACCGTTTCACGGATTGGGGACGGGTCCTGTTCAAAATGCGGCTCTCGCATTAGCGCCGTGCACACTCGTTATAGAAATCCAAATGCTTCACGGATTGAGGGCAGGCTTGTTCAAAATGTGGCCCTCGCCCTAACGCCGCGCCCATCCGTCTGAAGCGACAGCAATTTCACTGATTGCGGGCGGGTGGTTTTCAAAATGTGATTCTCGCCTTAGCGCCACGCACATTCGTTTTCAAAATTTGCACGAATTTCACGGATTGAAAGCGGGTGGTTTTCAAAATGTGGCTCTCGCCTTGGCGCCGCGTACACTCGCCTTCAAAACTTGCAAAAAGTTTCACGGAATGAGGGCAGGTGGTTCTCAAAATGCGGTTTCGCCTTAGCGCCGCGCAAATTCGTTGTCCAAATTTGCAAGATCTTCACAAAGTGATGGCGGTTCTAATTCAAAATGTGGTTCTTGCCTCAGCGCCGCGCACATTCGTTGCAAACATTTGGAACACGTCCACGCGTTCCCGTGATCACCGTACCCGACATGGCGTTCTGGAGAGATTCAGGGTTGTGAGAGCGCCACAGTTATGTTGACTCGTGGTGCTGAAGTCCCAGGAGTGGCGTTCTGGCGCGATTCAACATCGCCAAAACGCAACAGTCAGTTGGATCCGTGGCGCTGGAGTCCCGAGAACAACGCTTTGGCATCATTCCGGGTCTTCATACGGTTGTTTTCCAACGAGGCAGTTCCTTCTGTGGAAATGAACCGTTGTAGGGACCTACGGAAAGGAAGGTCGGACGGAGGGTTTACTGTAACATCGGTGACGACTCTTGGGTTTACACTCGCCCCCCTCCTCCTCCGCATCATCATCATCATCAACATCATCATCCGCATCCGCCTCCGTTTCCGCCTCCTCCTCCGCCTCCTTCTCCTCCCTCCTCCCTCCTCCTCATCCTCCCCCCCCTCCCCCCCCTTCACTTCCTCCTCCTCTCCTCCTCCCCCTTTTCCTCCTCCTCCTCCTCCTCGTCCTCCTCCTCCCTCCTCCTCCTCCTCCTCCTCCTCCTCCTCCTCCTCCTCCTCATCATCATCATCATCATCAGCATCATCATCAGCAGCATCATCATCACCAGCTGCTTCTACTCCAAGATTCTGTTTACTGAACAACCAACGATGAACCGCACACGCAGGGTGTCATTTGACCGCTGCACGAGATGTTCGAAACTGTGAGACACACAAGCATCGAGACTGACTTCCAGTGCACAGATCGCTGAGCCCGCAGAGAAGGGAAGGAGGGGAGGTGGAGGAGCCCAGAGAGCCTACGGAAAATGAGGTGCCGCGGGAACCTGCGAAAAACGACCAAATTTAGCCTGAAATGGGTCACATTCTCCGGCGTGCGACAAACTACCCCTTTAGGCTGAAATGGGTCACTTTCTCCGGCGGCCTACATTCAAGAGACTCTCTCTGCCCCAGCTGCAAGCCGAGCCCGCTCTACTAGCTGCTTCTACTCCGAGATTCTGTTTACTGAACAACCAACGATGAACCGCACACGCAGGGTGTCATTTGACCGGCGTACGAGATGCTCAAACTGTGAGACACACGAGCATCGAGACTGACTTCCGAATTTAGAGGACCTGTCCAAGCACAACACGTTACCGAATGTAGCGGGCTCTTCTAGACATATGACGATGTCAAAGCAAAGCCGGCATCCCGAAAAAGGCCACAGAGCTCCTTCACGAGAGATGGAGGATAGGGGTTGGCGCGCCTCGTCCAGTGGACGCCGCTGGCGTCGCGGCCCTGAAGCACATGACGAGGTTCACCTGTGAACGAGCAGCATCCGCCCCACCCCGTGCACTTTTTGTGGGGCCGGTCAGGGTCTGGTAGGAGATATGCACTGAATCGACTCGGCTTTTCCCAAGCAGTACCCCAGCCGCAGTAGTGCGCGATAACGTCGGCAACGCGCGGCGCGGCCAAGATGCGCTTCGCGTCTGGCATGTGCCACGCGTAGCTGCTCTGCGGGCCCTCCCGCAAGAATGGGGCACGATATCGTCTGCACTGGTCAAATATCCGGACAGCGTTGTAGAACAGCCTGTTCCCTTCTTCAACTTGGGACTGCAAGTGGGGCGGCAACCCAGGAAGGCCAGCAGGAAAGTCTTTAGATCGGATAGCGTTGTGACCACCACGAGCCATCGAGAAGGTCGCGCACGGCACCCCAGCCAGGGCGCCCAGGCAGTGGCCCGAGCGGACGAGCTTCGGGGCGCGTCGCATCACAGCCGGCCTGAGGAGGTCGCCCCCAGGCCCCTGCAAGATGTCAAAGGAGTAGACCTTGCAGCGGCGGCGGCGCATCCCTTTGCACCAGACCTCGGGCCCCGAGAGCAGCTCTATGTAGAACGGCTGGTAATCCCAGAGCGGGCCTGCCTCCTTGCGTCGGCGCTGCCGCAGAAGTACCCCACGAGCCTGGCGGCCAACGCGGCCACGGCCGACTCGCAATACCGGCGCTGGCGCTCGCTGAGGTTGTTCCACACTTCCTGCCTGCGCAGCCCTCGCTTCTGGCATCGGCGAACGCTGCTCAGCGTCCGCCAGCGCCCCCTATTGCCGACCTCGTCGAGCGCCAACCTGCCCCCCTGCCGGTCGACGCTGGCCCCCGAGCGCCGGGCCATGTACAGGACGGGCGCGAGAGGGGCGAGTCCGACTTTCACGGCGGCGCGGTCGAACAGGTCTTTCATCTGCGACAGCTTCAACGGCCACAGGGGCTGCCCCTGAAGTCGAGTGGCCAGGGCCATCAGGCAGGTGCCGATCCAGCGCCGGGAAATCGTCGCGGTCTCGTCCATCTCGCCCGTCTTCGAAGCTCTCAGCATGTAGCCGGAGTTGACGTGCACCACTACCTCCGCGAGGATGCCGCACGGGCCCAAGATCTGCGCTGACATGAGCCTTAGCGCCTCGCCTGGCCGCAGATAAGTGTCGACCATCATGATCCACGCCAGCGCTGCCTCGGGGCCGCAGGGGAGGCCGCCCGGCGTCGCCTCGGCCATGACCTGCATCGCCATGGCGCAGCAGACCGCCCAGGGCAGGGGCTGGCGCGTCTTCGTGGGCGCCAGCCTCCTCCAGCCGCGCAGGGCGCGGCTCGCCCGCGGCAGCGGCCGCCAGCCTCGGACATGGCAGTCTGGGAGGAACATCATGAGCGCCGCGATGAGCTTCTCGCCCGAGGAGGGCGCCTTGCCCCACAGGTAGAGGCGGTCGAAGAATGCACGACGCGCGCGTCGAGCAGGCGAGCCGGCATAATGAAGCAGGTGGGGCCACAGAAGATCATGAAGGCAGCGAGTGACCGAGTGTAGCTGGCGAAGGTTCGCTGCTGCACGGACGCCTGCTCGGCGATGCCCAGCTGCTGCGCGGTGTCGCGCGGGGGCGCATGGTTCGCCCGCCGCGCGTAGGTTCGCCGCCTCTCGTTCACGTCGAGCGACCCCGCCCCGGGCTCCCCGGCGGCGCGCGCGCCGAAGGCGGCCACTTCCAGCTGCGTCGCCCGCTCGACCGCGGTCAGCAGCGGCGCCCCCGGCGCGCCCGAGCTGCGGGCGGGCTGCAGGCCCAGCTGGCGCGGGCCACGAGGCGGCCGCGCCGGCCGCGGTGGCGCTAGTGGCGTCGCAGGCGCCCAGCTGGTGCCCAGCCCCGCCGAGCGCCGAGACCCCCCCCGCCGCGGGGCAGCCGGCAGCGACGGCACCGGGCCCACGGCCCGCAGGGGCGCGGGCGCCCGGGCTCGCAGCAGGCTGGTCGAGGCCCGGCGGGGAGAGCGCGATCGGCAGCGGGCGGTCCCTCCCGCGGAGCCAGCGGCTGAGCTCATCAGCTGGATTCAGCTCAGAGGGAAGCCATCGGCGGTGGACGACTGCGCCGGTCAGAAGTAGGAAAGCTGACCAGCGACGCGTAATATTGAGAAGCCGAGCGTCTCGAGCCCGGCCCTTGGAAGAGGCGAGCGCCAGCCCCAAGTTGTCGCCCAGCTGGAGGACCCGTTTACCCCAACGTCGAGGATCGGAGAGGTGAGCTCGGATCGCTTCGGCCACTCCTCGAGCCTCTTTGCGGCGCATGGCCTCGGGGCCCCCCATGGCCCCGCGGCGCTGGAAAACCCATTTGGCGGCCCTCACGTGCTGGGGGGAGACCTCGGGGAAGCTCGGGTCCACGTCGCCAGCGTTACGCATGTCGTCGATCGATCGCATGTCCCCGCCCTCGCCCTCCAGCTCCTCCGCGCCCTTCGCCCTGCCCCGTGGTCGGCAAGCCCCATCGTCAGTGCGAATATGACGGCACCGCCACCTCTCCTGCCACCTCCCCGCTCGCTCGGCGAAGTCGATCGGCATATCGGCGATGACAGACACGCGACCAGTCTCGCACGCGTCGGTGGCGATCACTGTTTGGGACTACTCGGCGTCTAGACGACGCGAGAGGAGGATGGGAATACCCTGGAAGATTTTCAGCTCGCGGCTCACAGAGCCCCAGAGAGGCCCCCACTCGACAAAACATGCACGGATGAAAACGCACGCCGCGCAGAAACTAGCAAGCGCCTCGCGCCGGAACAGCGCGCAGAAGGTACAATGCCCGATGAGATGCTCGATCTCGCTGCCGGTAGCTCGGCGCCTCACGTCGACCAGGCACTGGACGCCGTAGCATAGCCTCCAGAACCGCCTCTCGGTGAGCTGCACCGGCGGCGGCGAGCCCGTCAGCCTGACGCCGAGCAAGTCCATGTCCTGGGCGGCGCCCGCCTCGCAGTGCACAGCAAGGCCCTGGGAGGCGAAGGCGGCGGAGGCCTCGCGCCTGCGCTCGGTGGCGCCCGAGGCGCGGGTGCCCACCAGCAGCACGTTGTCGACGCACGGGGAGTGAGCTGGCCCGCCCCGGACTGGCGGAGGCGGCTTGAAGTCGACAGCCCGCCAGCAGGACGAAAACGAGGGGTGCACATCCAGCGCGTACTCGTGGGCGCGCTGCGCCATGTAGAGCCCCCATGACCAGCCCATCGGCACCACGGGCATCTGCGGGCACACGAAGTCCCACGGGTCGACGGGTCGACCCAGGACATGCGTCACGCCCACGGCGCCTGCGCGGACCCGCGGCAGGCAGCAATAGTCGCAGAAGTAGGCGGGCAGGCGATGCTGGTAGAAAGCGCCCTTGACGCCCAGACCGCCAAACCAGGCTGACTCGCCCGCGTCCACCTCGAAGTCGCCGAAGCTGGCCCCGCTGAACAGCGCGGCCGGGTGAGTCCGGTGAACCTCTGACTCGAGCGGCGGCAGTCGAACGCGAGCCGCAAGCCGCCGTCCTTCTTGGCGAGGAAGAAGACAGTCACGCCCTCGCGTCGGCGTCGGCCCACACGGAAGCACCGTCGGGCCAACCCATCGCGCGCGAACTCGCGATATGCGTTCGCATGGTGATTCAGAACGGGATCCATGTAGAGTAGAGGCCGCTGCTCGGCTTTGATCACCTCCTCAAACTCGGACTGCAGCAGCACGGGCGAGTGGTCACGACCCAAGAGAATAGACTGGTCCCGAGCGGTCAACCTGTCGACTAGCCAACCGGGTCGATTGCCAACGTCAGGCCATGAAACCAGATGTCGCGCATAGGATCGCAGCGGCGTGACCTCCCCAGCATATCCAAGGAAGGGTTGCCCCAGCAGCTCCCCACAAGCCGTCCGAGACGACGCTGAGCAAGGCGGGCGGCGTTCAGCGTGGAGCCGCACCACACGCTGGCGCAGAGCCTGGTGCCAGGAGGATGTGTCCGCGGTGCTGAGCTCGACGGACGGGTAACCGGCCATCAAGTTGAGTGCCTCGATCGTCTCCCTGGCCCTCTTCAAAACGCATGAAGAAGATCCAACGCGGCGCCCAGAAAAAGTCCAGTCGGGGTCGCAGGAGAAATTAATAGGGAAAGCGCCATCGCCGACACGAGGGGCAGCCGCAGGGTGAATTCGCTGGCTCTCTGGACCGGGCACACGCTCGCCACGCGTGCCCCCGCCAAGCTCACCCCGGTGGCGAACCGTCCTTGTCCTTGTCCTTGTGTTTGTCCTTGTTATTGTCCGTGTTCTTGTTGTTGCCGTTACTGCCGTCGCCGCGCTTGGCCGCCTGCTCCTCGCGGAACTTGCGGCGCTGCTTGGCGATCTCCGTTTCCTTGGCCAGCAGGTCGGTGGCGTGGCGCGCCAGGGCAGGAGCCGCGGCAATGCCGCGCCGCATGGCGCCGCCCTGGTCGCGGCCGATGTAGTACTCCAAGCCCTCGGTGCGCATGGACCCCTTGGTCTCCTCAACTAGCTGGTAGCATCGAGCCACAACCTCCATGCACGCCAAGGTGGACCCGTCCACCTGGTCACACACCACACTCAAGAACATCGACAAGCCCAAGAGGTCGTGAAGATGGCCGGCGGTGCTGTCGGCCAGCAGCGCCTCCTCGGTGAGGTACTTGGTGCGCCTCCCGTCGGGCGTCTCGCCGTGCGCCGTGCTCAGCGATGCAGCGCTGCAGCCACAAGAACCGGCGCTCCCCCTTCAGCGGAAACGCATCCAGGGCCTCCTCGCGAAGCTCCAGGACGCCCGCGCGGTAGTCCAGGTGCCGCTGGCCGTGCGTGAGTCGTAGCGAAGGGGCCCCAGAGTCCTCGCGTCCCCAAGGCCCGTGTCGTCGTGGAGCGGCTCCACGGGAAGGTCGGTCAACCTCACCGCGATGCGCTTCCCACTCGGCAGCACGTGGATGGCGCGATCGTCGTCGATCAGGGCGGTCTCGTGCAGCGTCACCTCGCTGTCGCGCGCGATCTGGCCCGGCACGGCCTCGAGGCTGATTCAAACACGGCCGGCCACTGGCACGTGGCGCGCCGGCGGGGTGGCTCCCCGTCACGCGCTGGCCAGGAGCAGCCCCAGCGAGCTCCCCGACCGCATCGGCAGCATCGACGGCCGCCTCGGAGGCGGCCGCAGGCGGCGCGGGCGGAAGGGGTACCACGTCGCCAAGCGGCACCTCCTGCCCGTCACGTTGGAGGTACATCAGGCTGGCCGGGGCAGAGACCTCAACGCCCGCGGCCGAGGTCTCTTCCATGGCCTCCACGATCATGCCCCTGAGGTCCTCGTCGGTGGGGAGGAGCTGGAACGCATAGAGCGGCCCGCCTGGGATGACCGGGTTCCCGCTCGTGTTGTCCAAGATGGCGAAGCGAGAACCCCAGCCCAAACCAGAAGCCATGCCCTCCGCGTACACGTCGTTGTCGGGCGTCACCACGTACCAGTGCCGAGGGACTGTATCACCCGACGCGGGCCACAGCAAGACGCGCTCGTGCCATGAGCCGGGGTCGGACGGACGCCCACGTGCAGGCCTGGCGTCAACCTACCGCACCACTCCACCGCCACGACGGGCTGGGCGTCCTGGCTGAAGTACCGCCCCCGGCCTCCGCCGAGGTTCACCAGTGCTGCTGCCATCGCGTCGACGACAAGGGCACGGGAAAGGTACGGCGCAGCAGGGGGAACCGGTCTTCACCTCGTCCAGCAACCAGCTGCCCAGCAGCGCCGCGAGCCCAGCCGAGAGCGCCGCCCACGGGCTCGCCGGCGGCTCGGGGCCCGGCGGCGGCGGCGGCGCGGACGCCCCGCCGCGGGACTGGAGCAGCAGGCTGAGCTCCAGGACGCGCGCCTCCAGCGAGTCGAGGCGGGCTGCCGCCTCCTCGCACGAGGCGCCTGCCGCCCCCGAGGCGGCCTCCGCCCGCTCCGCCGAAACGGCGGCCGCGGCCCCCGAAGCCGCGGCAGCAGCCTCAGCCGCCTCGGCGGAGAGGCTCGGCTCAGGCACAGGAGCCGATCGCAGACCAATCCAGAAGAGGTTGATTGTGAGCGCGCACAGAGCTGAAAGCAACGCGATCTGGGGGCCGGGCTGCATATGCTTGAGTCCAGAGAGCCTACGGAAAATGAAGTGCCGCGGGAACCTGCGAAAAACGACCCCTTTAGGCTGAAATGGGTCACTTTCTCCGGTGGCCTACATTCAAGAGACTCTCTCTGCCCCAGCTGTAAACCGAGCCCACTCCATCATCATCATCATCATCATCATCATCATCATCATCATCATCATCATCATCATCATCATCATCATCATCATCATCATCATCATCATCATCATCATCATCATCATCATCATCATCATCATCATCATCATCATCATCATCATCATCATCATCATAATCATCATCCTCATCATCATCAGCAGCATCATCATCATCATCATCATCAGCAGCACATCATCATCCATCAGCATCATCATCACCAACACCATCATCATCATCATCATCATCACCATCATCATCATCATCATCATCATCATCATCATCATCATCATCATCATCATCATCATCATCATCATCATCATCCGCCTCTGCCTCCGCCTCCGCCTTCTCCTCCTCCTCCTCATCCTCATCCTCCTCCTCCTCCTCCTCCTCCTCCCTCGGGCATCGACCCGTTTCAGGTTCCAGAATCACCCTGGAACGGTTCCGGGGTGAAAATTGGAACCTTAAATGGGTGATTTTCAATCTGGGCGCTCTCAGGAGCTTTGTGGGCCGCCTCTCGGTGATGGAGGTGTACCCGAACCCCAAAACTCGTCATTTTCCAAATCAAATCTCTTATTGGGGAGTATTTTTCTCGCCCAGCGTCAGAAGGTCCCAGATGGATTTTCACCCCGGAACCGTTCCAGGGTGAAAATCCATCTGGAACCCTCTCCCAGCGCAAAACGGCGCTCTCGAGGATGGGGGAGCACCCGAGCCCCAAAAATAATTAGTTTCCAAATAAATCTCTCTTGCGGAGCCTTTTTCTCGCACCGGAGCCCCCAAAATTATAATTTTCTTGGGAGACCCTCTCATTGGAACCCTTTTTCTTGCAGCTGGGCCCTCCCCCGCCCTGTGTCGCGGGAGGTCACAGATGGATTTTCACCCCAGAACCGCTCCAGGGTGAAAATCCATCTGGGACCCCATCGCAGCGCAAAACGGCGCTGTCGGGGATGGGGGGCGTTGTACCCGAGCCCCGAAAATTGTCATTTTCCAAATGAAATATCTTATTGGGATTTTTTTTTCTCGCGGCTGGGCTCTCTCGCCCAGCGTCGGGAGGTCCCAAATTGATTTTCACCCCGGACCGTTCCAGGGTGAAAATCCATATGGGACCTATCCCAATGCAAGACGGCGCTGTCCGGGATGGGGGGGAGGTGTACCCGAGCCCCGAAAATTGTAATTTTCCATATCAAATCTCTTATTGGGTTTCTGTTCCTCGCGGCTGGGCCCTCTCGCCCATCGTCGGGAGGTCCCAGATGGATCTTCACCCTGGACCCGTTCCAGGGTGAAAATCCATCTGGAACCCTCCCCCACAGCAAAACGGCCCTTTTGGCGGGTGGTTTTCAAAATGTGGCTCTCGCCTTAGCGCCGCGCACATTATCTTTAAACATGTGCCAGAGTTTCACGGCAGGTCGTTTTCAAAATGTGGCTCTCGCCTTAGCGACGCGCACATTCGTTTAAAAAAGTTGCAAGAGCTTCACGGATTGAGGGCGGGTGGTTTTCAAAATGTAGCTATAGCATTGGCGCCGCGCACATTCGCTTTTCAAATTTGCAAGAGCTTCACGGAATGAGGGCGGGTGGTTTTCAAAATGTGGCTTTCGCCTTAGCGCCGCGCACATTCGTTCTAAAAATTCGCAGGAGCTTCACGGATTGAGGGCGGTTCCTTTTCAAAATGTGGCTCTCGCCTCCGCGCCGCGCACCTTCGTTTTTGAAATTTGCAAGAATTTACCGGATTCCCATGATCAACGCACCAGAAATTGCGTTTTGGAAGGATTCAGGATTACGTGGTGCTGAAGTCCCAAGAATGGCGTTCTGGCGCGATTCAAGATCGTCAAGACGCAACAGTTCGTTTGATCCGTGGCGTTGGAGTCCCGAGAATAATGTTTTGGCATTCGTCTGGATCTTCAAACGGTTATCTTCTGGCACGATTCTGGATCGTCAAGACGCAGCAGTCAAGGTTTATCGGAGGTGAGGGGGTGAGATCGAAGTGGAACGGAGAGACCCCCTACCGGGAAATCGATTTCGGTTTCGTGTTCGTGCGTGCCGTGCGTGCAGGCGAGGCGAAGCTGCGTGGGCGGGCGAAAGAAAGTCTCCTGTGGCTGAGGCGCGGCCGGACCAAATGACTCCCTTCCGGGCGGCCGGGGGCCCGCGGTGTCCCGCCAGTGTCCCGCTGGTGTCCCGTGTGGCTGAGGCGCGGCCGGACCAAATGACTCCCTTCCGGGCGGCCGGGGGCCCGCGGTGTCCCGCCGGTGTCCCGTCGGTGTCCCGTCGGTGTCCCGATAATGATGGTCCCCGATGATTATGATGATGGTGATGATGATGATGTGGTGATGATGATGATGATGTTGATGATGGCGATGACGATGATGATGATGATGATGATGATGATGATGATGATGATGATGATGTTGATGTTGATGTTGTTGATGATGATGATGATAATGATGATGACGTCGATTGTGAGATCGATTGTGAGATCGATTGTGAGATCGACAGTGAGACCGAATGTGAGACCGAATGTGAGATCGATTGTGAGATCGATTGTGAGATCGATAGTGAGATCGATAGCGAGATCGATAGAGATATCGATAGTGAGATCGAATGTGAGATCGATTGTGAGATCGAATGGTTGATGATGGCGATGATGATGATGATGATGATGTTGATGTTGATGTTGATGTTGATGATGATGATGATGATGATGATGATGATGATGATGATGATGATGACGTCGATTGTGAGATCGATTGTGAGATCGATCGTGAGATCGACAGTGAGACCGAATGTGAGACCGAATGTGAAATCGATTGCGAGATCGATTGTGAGATCGATAGTGAGATCGATAGCGAGATCGATAGTGATATCGATAGTGAGATCGAATGTGAGATCGATAGTGAGATCGATATGTTGATGATGGCGATGATGATGATGTTGATGATGAATGATGATGCTGATGATGATGATGATGATGATGATGATGATAATGACGATGATGATGATGATGATGATGATGATGATGATGATGACGTCGATTGTGAGATCGATTGTGAGATCGATAGTGAGATCGACAGTGAGACCGAATGTGAGACCGAATGTGAGATCGATTGTGAGATCGATTGTGAGATCGATAGTGAGATCGATAGCGAGATCGATAGTGATATCGATAGTGAGATCGACGAATGTGAGATCGATTGTGAGATCGATAGCGAGATCGATTGAGTGAGACGTTGGTTCCCCCTCCCCCCTCACCCGCAGGGTGGTCGTATAGGTACGTGGCGTTGAAATCCCGAGAACAATGTTTTGGCACGCTTCTGGATACTCAAACTGTTGTCTTTCAACGAGGCAGTTCCTTCAGTGGACATGAACAGTTGCAGGGGCAAATGAAGAGGGAGCTCGGAAGGAGGGTTAATTTCAACATGGTTGATGCCTTTTGGGTTTCCACTGGTCCTCCTCCTCGTCCTCATCCTCATCCTCATCCTCATCATAATCATCATCATCATCAGCATCATCATCATCATCATCATCATCATCATCATCATCATCCTCTTTGTCCTCCTCTTCCTCCTCCTCCTCCTCCCTCCTCCCTCCTCCCTCTTCCCTCCTCCCTCCTCCCTCCTCCCTCCTCCCTCATCCCTCCTCCCTCCTCCCTCCCCCCTCTTCCCCCCCCCCCCTCCTCTCTCCTCCCTCATCCCTCTTCCTCCTCCCGCCTCCCTTCTCCCTCCTACCTCCTCGCTCCTCCCTCATCCCTCCTCCCTCCTCCCTCCTCCCTACTCTTTCCCTCCCTCCTCCTGCCTCCCGCCTCCCGCCTCCCTCCTCCTCCCCCTCCTCCTCCTCCTCCTTCTCCTCCTTCTCCTCCTATTCCCCCTCCTCCTCCTCCTCCCAAAGGTCTGCCAGGAGCTGCTTGAGGTTTCGGGAGGCCGCTGGAGGCCTCGTAGGCGCGTGATCCCTTGAAGTCTCCCGGAGGTCTCTGACAGCCTCCAAGGACGCCCGGTAACGCAATCCCTACTTGGCGGCGCGCAAGGGGGGAGGAAGAGGGGGGGGGACTTCTTAAAAGGAGGCTGCTTCTTAGAAGGCACGGGCATTACATCTACAGATGTAGGGCCCGCGGTTTCTAAGAAGCAGCCTTCTTCTAAGAAGCCTTCCCCCTCCCCCTACCCCCTTGCGCGCGCCGCATAAGAACGCCCAGAAACGCCGACCCTACATCTGCACCGATCCTGGGCCCAGGATGGGCACAACGGGCGGCGGGGGGAGAAGGAGCGCACGGGAAGCGGGAGGAGCACGCTCAGAACGTGACGCTCTTGTAAGTGAGTGCTGGAGCGCGTGCACAGCTCGGGAATACAACACACCACCGCCACCACCATCACCATCGCTGGGCAGGGCTTTCCTGGGCCCCAGAATGTTGCGCCAAGCCTCGTGATCTCCACCAGGAACGGCTGTGCACCATCCCAGGGCCCAGAACGGCTCTGGCAAGGGATGGTGGCAGCGGCGAGGTGAAAAGCTGCCATCCCTGGGAATTGACGGCGAGCCTGGGCGGAACATTTCCGCGGGCTCACCGGGCCGGCCTCGTCCCCGAAGTAGACGGTGTTCACCCCCATAGGTTCCCCGAGCTGGTCCACGCCCTCAAGGCCCAGGTGCCGCATCAGCCAGAGGAGGGCGGAGCGCTTGCTCACCTGCCCGGACTGTGACCACACAGGTGTGCTGGCCCCTCCAGGGCACCGGATATGGCCGAGGCAATCGGGCGAAAGTTTAGAGGGAGCGATCAACCTGGGGCCAACTTGGGTGCAGGAATGTGGCCCTGGAGGGGCCCCTAAGCTGCAACCCGGACCCCAGCAGGCGCTGGAAAGGCGCACAACTCTTCACTCCACGTTTCGGAAGTTGCCAAGGTTGGTCGTGACACGAGGTTTCCCAAGGTTTTCGCGCCACTCTGAACTTGGAACCCAAGGTGCCCCCTGGGCCTCGTGAAGGGCTCTCGGGAAGCCACCTGGACCTCTGTGGAGAAGCTGAGGCCATCTTGGGCCAGGGCCACTCTGCCACCTTTTCAATCGATCGGCGGACGTGAAGGATCACACGTCGGTCAAGCAGCGGAGGGACGCGCCCGAGAACAGCAACGCCGTAGGAAGCGCGGGGAGGCAGGGTCGGAGGGGAAGCGGGAGGGAAGCAATCTCAGACCGTGAAAGCCGTCGCACCACTCTGACAACATTCGCCTGTTCATTTCCCCCACGTTGCATTCCGGCCAAGACCAGCGCGGCCCCCCAAGGAAAACGCGCAGCCCCGCGCCCCGAGGGTGACCGAGTTCGGCCGAGCACCGCCGCCAGCGCCCACGCATGCTGGCCAGCAGACGGCGAAGCCAGGCCTCCGACGGTTGGATCTTCCCGACCCGCGGGCCCACCAGACCCCTCGACCCCTGCACCGGGAGGAGCCGAGAGGACGACGAGGACGGCAAAGTAGAAGACGACGAGGGGGAGGGGGACCGAAACGGGGGGCCCATTCAGGAACGAAGGAGAGACAGCCACAACCGCTGGGCTGAGGAAACCGCTCCTGGCGCCCTCCCAGGGACGACCCCGACCCTCCAGCGGGGCGGGTGTCGATGCACCAGAAATGCAAGTCGGTGCACCAGAAAACTGAAACTCGGAAACGCGGAATCAACCCAGGACAGCGACGGTATCCTGGAAAGCGCGGACCCAAGAAAGCGCCAACCCACGAAAGCGAGGTCCATAACATAGAAACCGCGAAAACCAAGAAACCGAGGTCTGTACCCTGGAACCGCGCACCCTTTCTTCTCCTCGTCGTCATCCTGGCAAGGGGGGCCAGATAGAAACACACAATATATTCATGCACTCGCCACATGCAGCGGCGACGGCGACGGCGATGGCGACGATGACGGCGACGGCGACGGCGACTGCGACGGCGACGAGGACGACGACGACGACGACGACGACGACGACGACGACGACGACCACCACCACCACCACCACCACCACCACAACCACGACGACGAGGATGTCCACGACGAACAGCCACAACCTCGATGACGACACCCCCGCCCTAATTTGGAAAACGCGTGCGCTCCCATCTAACAAACATCTAAGCTGCGCTCTCTCCATTCTAGGGCACGCGTGTCCCGATGTATCTATGGCGCGTGGCGACGACAGCGACGACCACGACCACGACCACGACAGTGTCCCCCACCCTAATTTGGAGAGCGCACGCCAACCAACCGAAAAAACGTGTAATGCTGACGTTCTACACTCTGGGGCGCGCGTGTCGCCCTGTATCCAAGGAGTGTGGACGCTGAGGCTGAGGCTGATGCTGCGCCTATAGCATTCAAAAGGGACGTTCCTACGCGGGGCTAGGCGGTGGCGCCAGGGCGCCGGAATCATGTTCAATCAATAAGATGTGGTTGTGTCGCTGTCCGTCCTTCCGTGTGTGACATGTACAAATCCTCCAAAGTGACTTCAATGTCCATCACAACTGATCCCCTCACTCATTTGGGCAAGCGTCGCGAACAAATGCTGCCTCATCGCCGGTCCACCGTTTACACGATCGGTACTGCAACCGCTGCAACCACGGCGAGTGGAGGTAAGAGAATCTCCCCAATGCCTGAAGACGATAAATACTATTCCACTCAACTCGTCATGGGACAACACCTGAGCGGGCGAAACAACACTACTGCATTCTCCTCATCACGTGGGAACGCATGCATGCCCAAATAACAAGAATTCAGCAACGACGACGACGACGAAGACGAAGACGACGACCACGACCACGACCACGACCACGACCACGACCACGACCACGACCACGACCACGACCACGACCACGACAACAACGAGCACGACCACGACCACGACCGAGGCAGCGGCAACAACGGCGGCGGCAGCGACAACGACGAGGACGACCACCCTGGAGATCCGGACACCTCCTGCTGCACCTCCTGCTGCTGCACCTCCTCCTGCCCCTCCTCCTCCCCCGCCTCCCTCCCACACTCCGTTCCCCTCCCTCTCTGCCTGCCCCCCTCCCCCCCCCCTTCCTCGGGAGACCTCCGGCGCCATCCCAAGACGCCCCTCCAGGACGCCCGTCGCAATCCAGCCGGTTCGACCCTTAGTGCTCCCAAGACACGCCCAAGGCCCGCCCGAGACCCGCCAAGCACCCGCCCGAAACCTGCCCAGGACCCGCCCGCCCGCACGCCCAGGACCCGCCCAAGGCCCCGATCCCGAGGACCCGCTCAGGGGCCGCCCAGGGCCCGCCACGCCCAAACCCCCCCGGGACCCGCCCAAGACCGCCAAATGCCGCGCACTGGATCCGCCCAGGACCCGCCCGCAGGACTCGGCCGCCCAGGACCCGCCCAAGACCCAGCCAGGACCCGTCCAGGACCCGCTCACGACCCGAGGACAACTACGACGACGACAACGACCACGATGACGACGACCACAGGGACAACCACGACCACGAGGACGACGATCCCCGACCTAATTCGGAGAGCGCACGCCGTCCGATCGAAGAAAAAACATTTCGACAGCGCGCCGCATCCACGACGATTGGACACGAGGAGGACCACGACCACGACAACGACCACGACCACGACGACGACGACGACGACGACGACGACGACGACGACGACGACGACGACGACGACGACGACAACAACCATGACAACGACCACGACGACTACGAACCCCGCCCTAATTTGGAGAACGCATGCGGCCCGATGGAAAACACATGCCAACCCGACGTTCTCCATTCTAGGACACGCGGGTCACACCGTATCCCTATATACGGCGAAGGGAAGTGATAAAAACGTTCCGACGCCTGGAAGCGAACAAGTTGCTGACGCAGCAATGCCTGGAGGCCGTGGCGACGCCGACGGAGAAGCTATATTCCTCGCGGACTTGTCGACTGGCAACCCCGCGGCTGGACCCCACGGGGGCCTAAAGACATAGGATTGGAGTGCACTCGCCAGGGAAGAACGCCGCTGAAGTAATAAGGCCTCGGAGGGCGAAACAATAGTACGAGAACAAGGCGCAGACGTCGCCTTGACGACGCTGGCGCTCGCAAAGCACACAGCGCTAGCGTTTGCAAGGTACGGCCCTTACGCTTCCAGAGTCGGCGTTTCCGGAGCTCAACCCTAACCCGTGCCGCGTTCGCCCCCCCCGGCGTTTCCTGGGTGGGCGTTTCCAGACCTGCGGCGTTTCCAGGGCTCGCATTTCCGACGTCTCCTGGGCAGCTAGCGTGTCCAGTGCTGGCGTTTCCAAAGATGGCGTCTCCCCAATTCGGGCGCAGGTTTCCTGGGCTTCGAGTTCGACCCTCCAGCCAGGATGACCTGCGCGCGTCGCCCGTTTTCGAATGCCGCGCGCAGGTCATCACCGCTAGATGGTCGAGGTCGGCCATGGGGAGGGTCCTCAGCCGAGCACCTGTAATTGCCGCTTCTTCGCACCTGAAGAATATGGATACCGCTACTCCCCAAACCTCTCCCAGGGGGGCATTCTGACCAGAATCTCGAGGAGAATCCAGCCGTGGCGGCGGGAGCTCTCCATCATGAGCAGCAGCACTGGCACCTCCTCCTCTGAAGCCCCTCGCTGCTCTTGCTTGGGGGCGCCCGCGGCCCTGTCTCGCCAGGTGGTGGCAAATGTCGATGGTGCTCCGGCCTCCTCAGCGGGCACCAGTGCCAACAAGGCCGACGCCGGCGGCGCCAGGGCGGTCGACGCCACCGCCGTCGCAGAAGCCAAGGACTCACCGACGCCACCGGCGCAGACGCCAACGCCGACGCCGACGCAGAAGACGATGACGATGACGAAAACGACGACGACGACGATGACGACGACGACCACGACGACGACCACGACGACGACCACGACAACGACAACAACGACGACGACGACGACGTCCACGACGACGACGACGACGACGACGACGAGGACGACGACGACGACGACGACGACGACGACGACGACGACGACGACGCAGGATGGAGAGTACGAGAAAGATGGTGGGGGAGGAGGAGCAGGGTGGGGCCCAAGCCCTCGAGTGGCTGGAGATATCCCCAACTCGCCAGGCATCGATCTTCTTTGACCCCGCTCTGAGGACTCACATCCGCCTCTTCAGAAACCCCATCAGCCCTTTGGGCGTGAGTGGTTTAGGGAGTTTCATCTTCCATCTCTTCCCTCTTCCCCTCCGGGGAGGGGATTATCACTGTTCCCAATTCTTGAACACCATCCCCCAGGCAACTGGCAGCCAACCAGGACCAATGCGGACACCCCCCCACCATCCCTGTCAAAAAATCATGTGAAGTCCACTTCGGGGCAAAATCTTGGATCATAATCGGGGGGGCCGCGAGCACTTTGTAATTGTTTTTTGGCAAGGACGACAGGGGTGCCCGCATACTGCCTGCTGCGCGCAGGGCCAGCATCCCTGTCAAAAACAATACGACATGCATTTCGAGGCAAAAACTGGATCATGCACGGGCACTCCGCGATCACTGTGCATCGGTTTTTGATTGGGACGACGGTGGTGCTGGCATATTGCCTGCTGTGTGCAGGCCGCACCAGACACTGTGATGGCCAGTCCCGCCGCGATTGTGCACTCGTTTTCGACAAGGGTGGTGGGGGCCGACACGCTTCCCAATGTGTACTGCCACGTGCGCAGGCGCATCTGGCACACTCTGCGCGTGCTCCGAACGTGGCGCACATGGCGCGGCTGGAGCATGCGGCACATATGCCGCACGTGGATCACGTGGTACACATGGCGCACCAGGCGTGGCTGGCACGCTTGGGCCACAGGGGTGCCGGGCACACCTGGCGCGCGTGGGGGTGCCTGGCACGCGTGGCGCACCTCGCCCCAGCGTTGCGCACATGAGATCTGTTTCGGTTCCCATTAGCTGTCCATCCAAAGACGACCGCTGAACATGCTGCGACTTGGGTGCTGCTGATGTGTTGGGAGGGCGGGTGGGAGTGAGCGAGACGGACTGCGGGCTGGGAGGGTGTCTTGACCCCTCTCCTTGCCCCCTCCGCCTGGGTCTGGACGTGTACAAGGCGATTCAAGAGGCCTCCAGAGCCGCCAAGAAGCCCGAAAGACGCCCCACCAAACCTACAAGAAGCTCTCGTGACATCAGAAGAAGACTCCAAGAAGCATCCAAGAGGCATGTGGCCTTCCTGTTTGCCCTCCTTCCCCTCCTCCACCTCACCCTCCTCCTCGTCCTCCTCCTCCTCCTCCTCCTCCTCCTCCTCATCGTCCTCCTCATCCTCTTATGTTTCTTATGTTTCTTATTCTTCTTCTTATGATTATTATTATTATTAATATTTTCATTAGTATTATAATTATAATTATTATTATTCGTATTATTAGTATTATTATTATTATTATTATTATTAATATTGTTATTATTAGTATTATTATCATTATTATGATTCGTATTCTTATTATCATCAATACTTACCTTCTCAATTTGATTACCATGAATATTATTATCGTTATTGTCATGATTCCGTATTAATATTGTTAATATTATCATTATTAGTTTCACTCTTATTATTAGTATTGGTATTATTAGTTGCCGTATTATTATGCGTATTATCATTATTCTTAGCATTCGTCCTAGGATTCGCATTCGTATTCATATTATTATTAGTCGTATTATTATTGTTATTAATATGGTTACTATTAGTATTAGTTTAAATGTTCTTATTATCATTCAAATTATCATTAACGTTACTATTATTATTGTGTTTCTTAATGTTAGTATGATTGATGTCATTATTAGTATTATTATTATTAGTAGTAGTAGTAGTAGTAGTAGTGGTAGTAGTAGTAGTATCATTATGATTATCAGTATTGGTATTATTCGGGTTCGTCGTCACATTATTCTTGTTACTGGCACTACTAAGAATTATGAGTATGATGATTCATATCCTTAGTATTTTTATTATTAGTATTCTATTCTTCATCTGAATGCATGTGCGTATATATATACTGATATTAGTCATATTCTTCTTATTATTCATAATATAAGTATTCCTCTTCTTCCTACTCTTCCTCCTCCTTTTCCTCATCCTCCTCCTCCTCCTCCTCCTCCTCCTCCTCCTCCCCCTCCTCGTCCTCCTCCTCCTCCTCCTCCTCCTCCTCCTCCTCCTCCTCCTCCTTCTCCTCCTCCTCCTCCTCTTCCTCCTCCTCCTCTTCCTCCTCCTCCCCCTCCTCCTCCTCGTGCTGCCGCGACCCCGGCACCCGTCCACCTTTAGGACGGGTGTCCACTGGCGTCAGGCGTGTGAGGATAGTCCATGCGCGCCAGGCCGAGAAGATGAACCACAATGCTCTCAAAACTCTCACTCCGCGGGTGTGTGTCCATCAAGTTTTTTTCCTCGGCGCCCGGGCGGGGGGCGACAGCCCGCCTGGGCGCCGGCGACAGGACACACCCCGAAAAAAAAAACTGCCCAGGGGAAGGGGGGAGGGAGGGGGCAGGAGGGAACCGGAAGACGGAGGAGACGGACGCGCGGCGGGGAGGCGTGAGCCACCAGACCCCCCCCTTAGGCGCTCGCACGCCCGCCGGAGGCAAGGAGCGGGGGGGAAGAGGGGAAGGGAGGGGGAGGGGGGAACAAAAAAAGGCGCGGCGGCACTGCAGTCAGGCGGGGCCCCGGAGAAGGGAGAGCGGAGAGGAGGGAGGAAGACGAGCGGGCGCAGGAGCGGGAAGGGAAGAAGACGTAAAGTAGAGTAGAAACAACGGAGGCTCAGCGCTCAGCGAAGGCCGGCGGCTCTCTGGCGCTGCAGGGCCAGCTGCGTCTGGACGACGCAGCTGACCACCTTGTAGGCGCGGATGAGTTCCGCGGCCTGCTGGTCTGCCGGCAGCGCCTTCGCCTGGCGCACCAGCCACTGGCGGGCCTCGCCCCCCAGGCGGCCCGGCGCCTCCGCCGCGAAGGGCGTGAGGCGGTCGCCTGGGTAGCGCGCGTGCTTCTCGCGCTCGGCTGCGCGAGCGGCCTCGCCTGGCCTGCGGGCGGCCCCGGCCACGACGTGCTCTGCCGCCTGGTGACGCACGGTCACGTCAAGCCAATGCCGCCCCGCGCCCTCAAAGTATTCTATGTCCAGGATGGCGCGTTCCTGAAGGTCGGCGTCTGGCGGATCGGTTTGCCGCCGCTCCCGCTGGCGGTCCCACGTGGGAACTCTTTGCTCCTGCAAGGGGTCGTGGCAGAGCCACCGCTCGATGAGGCCGGCCACGGAATCCTCGAGCCCCCCGTGGCGCACCACCACTCCGCCCCCGTGGGCACAGATGGCGGCGCGCGTGCCCCGGCCGCCCAGTGGAGCCGAGCAGGGGGCCGCCGCCGCGCCGGCCCCGCGGCCCCTGTTCTGGCACGCGTCGGCGGCCACGGCCAGTTCTGCCCGCGAGCGCTCGGGCCTTCGCACCAGCGCCCGCGCTCGGAGCGCCGACGACCAGAGCTCGTCCTCCATGGTGCACGCCAGGTCGCTCGGGCACAGCAGGAAGGCAGCCGCGACTGGGCCTCCAGCGCCCAGCAGCAGAGCTCTCTCGTGAACCGGCAAGCGCTGCCCCAAGGCCGCGCGGGTGTTCTTTTGCACAAGTTTCACGAGTTTGCTCTGCTTGACCTGATTCTTGGAGAGCCTCGAGGAGAGACGCCCCGGGGGCCGGTTCAGCTCCGCGCCGCCGCAGCTCAGCCCGCACCCTGGCAAGCGTCTGCTCCAGGTCAGGCACTGCCTCGAGCAGCTCGCTCGCGGTCGCCCCTGCGTCGCTGGCGACCCGTTCCAGGGCGAAAGCCCAGCCGGCCCAGAAGGCGGCTGCCCGGCGGTCGGACGCCCACTGCACTCCGGCCCCGCCCTCCTTACGCGAGATGCCGATGACCTCCCGGTTCAGCGGGTCGAGGTCCCTGCCTGCCAAGTATTCCCAGCAGCTGGCCAGCGCGTCGTCGCAGCGTTGCGTCTCTGGGTCGGTCGCCAGGGTTGCCCGTAAGGCGTGCTGGCTAGCGGCCCCGGCGCAGGTGCCGAGCAAGCTACCAGCTGCCTGCCTCCGCAGGCCGTGCCTCGTGAGCGGCCGGAGAGCCTGCCAGAGGGCGCCGAGCCGGTCCGTGACTGCGCCGAGGCCGCCTTCCTGCTGGCCGAGGAGGAAGGGGGCGCCCCCCTGGTCGCCGCGCGCCCTCAAGTGCGAGCCCAGGACTGGCAGCGCTGCCACGGAGTGAGGGCGCAGCCCGTCCGGGAGCCCCCCCGCGCCGGCCGGGACCCACACCAAGGTCTTGGTTGAGTTGATCTCCAGGCCGTAGGGAGCCAGCGCTTGTTCCAGGAGGAGGAGCGCCTGCGCGGCCAGCGCCACCGGGACCACGAGGTAAGTATCGCCCAGGTAGGAGTACATCCTCGTCTCTGGGTCGAGGACGCTGAGGTGCTCCAGGAAGGGTTGCAGGGCCTTGCGTTGGCCGACGGCGCAGGCGGCCGGGGCCAGCGGGTCGCCTTGGTCGAAGCCCCGGGCGCTTTCCACCGGCTCGAAGTTGCCGGCCGCGTCGCGCCAGAGGTGGGTCGCAGGGCCCCTGTACCACGTGTCCAGCACGCGGGCGACCTCCGGCACATGCTCCGCCATGGCCTCTATGGCCGGCCCCCGCTCCAGTCTCTGAAAAGCGGCCTTCACGTCCACCTTGATGAACGCGTCGTTCCGTCGTCGCGCCGCCTGCGCCTGTAGTTGCTTCAAGACCAGGTCCGCCCCGTTGGCGCGCCCCACGCCGTACTGATGGGGCCCCGCCGCCGCGCGGAGCCTAGCCTTTTGCACCCTTGCGAGAGCCCTCATTCCCAGCCGTCGGAGGGTGGCGCCCACCAGGAGTGGCCGGACCTCGCCAGCGCCCTTGTCCACGGCCACCAGTTCGCCGATCCGGAGGGCCTGCAACACCGCTTCCGGCGCGCCACCGAAGGTGAGCTTCCCGATCGCCCACGCCATCGACTCGAGGACCGCCGGGTCGTCCGCGCACGAGGCCAAGTGCTCCAGGCGCGCGCCGAGAAGGCCCGGGGCCGTCAAGCGCGGGGGTCGCCGCAGGAGCTGGGCGATGTCCTCGCAGACCTGCTGGAACAGGTCCCCGTCAGGGGCCACTCCCGCCCGGGGCCTGACCTGCGGGGTCGCTGCGTTGGAGGCGCCCGTCGGGAAGGAGTCCCGCAACTTGGCCAGAGTGTCCGCCGTGCGCGGGGCAAGCGGCACGCCCCGCACTGCGCCGAGCGCCCGGCCTTCCTCTCCCGCGGCTGCCAAGGTGTGGACCCGGAGCGCCCTCCGTGCGTCGGAGTCTTGGCCGGCCGCCCGCGGCGGCGGGGTAGACCGGCCGGCTGCGCCCCCCCGGAGGGCGGCCCACTGCCCGCCCCAGAACCACGCAAGGCGCTCCTCCAGAGATTCCGCACACGTCGCGCCCCCTCCCGGGCGAGCCAGCAGCAGGCCGTCGAAGAGGAGGAGGGTTTTCCACTCCTGCTCTGCTTCGCCTCGCGCCTCCGCCTCCGCCGAGGCCCCCAGGATAGCGGCGCGGGCCGTGACGAATGCCCCGCGGAAGCGGTCGGGGACCTGGACGAAGGTCGGCGTCCCCACCTTGACGACCGAGTCCCACGGGAGGCTTTCCCACCACCTGCGGTTCGGAAGCTCCCGGGTGTCCCATGCAGGGTGCACTGGGGGAGGGAATTCGGCGCTCCCTGCTGGCTGGGACTGCTGACGGTCGCCGCCTGCTGCCGCGGCGCGGGCGAAGGCGGCCTGCACGGCCTGAACGCGTTCGTCGTTGGCTGCTCCCGTCGGCCGCCGGGTCAAAGTGCCCCCTGGCAGGGCGTGGGGGCAGGCACACGTGACACACCGCCAGCGACCTCGATCCCTGCTCCCCCACGTTGCGATTTTGACCTCATTGGTTTCGAAAGGGATGCCGCATCCGGTGCAAGACGCCGGACGCGGTGTAGCCTTCTGGATGTCGACCGCCCACTGTTGCGTTGTACGCCGCCTGCTCTGCCTTGCTGCTTGGTCGCCGTCTGCCCTCCCGCGCGCGGCGCCGTGCTGGGCCGCCAGGCCGCCGCGTCCAGGCGCGCCCTGCGACAGCGTGAGCACGTCGTCGTCGACGTCCTCCATCGCGTCATCACCTCCGGGAGGTGTAGCCTCGGGCGGCGGCGCTGGGGGGCCTTCGCCGGGATAGCCCAGCGTGGAGTCCCAGTCCCGGACGCACCAGCCCGCTGCCCATGCGGCCGGGGCAGCCGGCGAGACAGCTGCAATAACCAATATAACAAATCGCATGTCTGATAACACCAGCTGGAATAACCAATATAACAATCGAATGGGACAGACAAACAAAGCAAATATGTAATGTACTGCAAAAGTCAGCCTTATATCCCGCTCACGGCGGCGTGCAATATACCGCCAACGTCAATCTTCCTACTCTTCCTCCACCTTTTCCTCATCCTCCTCCTCCTCCTCCTCCTCCTCCTCTCCTCCTCCTCCTCCTCCTCCTCCTCCTCCTCCTCCTTCCTCCTCCTCCTCCTCCTCCTCCTCCCCCTCCTCCTCCTCTCCTCTCCTCCTCCTCCTCCTCCTCCTCCTCCTCCTCCTCCTCCCTCCTCCTCCTCCTCCTCCTCCTCCTCCCCTCCTCCTCCTCCTCCTCCCTCCTCCCTCCTCCTCCTCCTCCTCCTCCTCCTCCTCCTCTTCCTTTTCCTCCTCCTCCTCCTCCTCCTCCTCCTCCTCCTCTTCTTATTATTATTATTCTTCTTCTTCTTCTTCTTCTTCTTCTTCTTCGTCTTCTTATTCTTCTTATTCTTCTTCTTATTCTTATTATTATTATTATTATTATTCTTCTTCTTCTTATTATTATTATTCTTATTATTCTTCTTATTCTTCTTATTATTATTATTATTATCATTATTATTATTATTATTCTTCTTCTTATTCTTATTATTATTCTTATTATTCTTATTATTATTCTTATTCTTATTCTTCTTCGTATTCTTCTTCTTCTTAGTATTATTCTTATTCTTCTTATTCTTCTTCTTCTTATTATGCTTCTTCTGCTTCTTCTGCTTCTTCTTATTCTTATTATTCTTCTTATTATTCTTCTTCTTATTATTATTCTTCATATTATTCTTCTTCTTATTATTCTTCTTATTCTTCTTATTCTTCTTCTTCGTCGTCTTCGTCTTCGTCTTCGTCTTCTTCTTCTTATTATTATTCTTATTCTTCTTCTTCTTCTTCTTCTTCTTCTTCTTCTTCTTCTTCTTCTTCTTCTTCCTCCTCCTTCTTCTTCTGCTTACTTCTTTTTCTTCTTCTTATTCTTTTATTCTTATTATTTATTCTTCTTCTTCTTCTTCTTCTTCTTTTCTTCTTCTTATTCTTCTTCTTCTATTCTTCTCTATTTTTCTTATTCTTCTTTTCTTCTTTTCATCTTTCTTCTTTCTTCTTATCTTTCTTATTATTCTTCTATATTATTCTTATTATTCTTCTTCTTCTTCTTTCTTCTTCTTCTTATCTTATTCTTCTTATTCTTCT
>CAUYUJ010020190.1:103440-153440 GCA_963575745.1 Prorocentrum cordatum
TCCTCCTCCTCCTCCTCCTCCTCCTCCTCGTGAGAGTTTGAGCATGCGTAAAACGTAGGGTTTCAGGGAGTAAGTGCCTGGTGAGGGGGAAGGGTCTCTCCTGCTCTCCGTCCCTTTCCCCCTCTGCGGCCCATTTGGGGGTCAAGTTTCCTTCTCGGGCCCTTGAGGGGGCGACTCGCGCGGGGGAGCGCGACCCGCCCCGCGGACCGAGGTCCGCACAGGTGCCGAGGGCCATGTGGAGGTGAGGCGGGAGGAGGTGGGCCACGCCAGCCCAGCGCACACGAGGCGCTGTCAGTCGGAAGAAGCACACCAGCTCCCACACGATGGCGCTGCTGCCCATGCTCATCGGGGCCGTGGCAGCCGTCGAGATCGGCCGCAGGTGGCGGGCGCAGCCGGCGACGCCGGCTTTGCCCCCCGCGGCCCGCACCGCGGACATGTCGCTGCCCGCGGAGGCCGAGCAGGCCAATGGAGGGGCGTACGCGCCTCTGCTGCGGGCGCTGGAGGAGGACCAGCGGCGCCGTGGCATGGCGGCGGCGACTGAGTTGCCGCAGCGCCAGCCCCCCCCCCCAGCTGGGCCCGCACCCGCTGCCGGGAAGGGGAGAGGAGGGCCCTCGGGGCCAGCGGCAGTCCTGCCCTCGGGAGGCAAGGGACGCCAGCGGCCGCCCACGGCGGCTGCATCAGGCCCGCCACACGTGGAGACACCGCCATCAGCCTCCGGCGACGGAGGTGAGGAGGGCTCACGGCGCCGCAGCGGCGGGGTGTGGAGCTGGTTCGGGAGTCGTCGGCGGGACCCCCCGCTGCGGCGAAGTCCTGAGAGCGCGGGCGGCTCGGAGGAGGCGGAGGAGGAGATGCGAGGCTGGTTCAGCTTCGGAGGGATCAAGTTCGGAGTGAGCTGGCTCGGAGGTTGGATTACTGACCTGCCGCCGACGGAGATACAGTGGTCTGATTTGATGTGGGGCGGAGGTGGCCTCGTTGGAAGCGGCCTCAACACGGTGGGGTACGCGGCGTTCGGCACGGGTTGGCCCTTGCTGTGCTGGACCACCTTCGCGGGGTTGATCGTGGCGTTGGTCATCGGCCTGGGGTGTGGTCTTCATTCCATCGCCTCGGCAGTTGACGTGCTGGTCTGCGCACCCCTCCGCTGCCTGGGTCGGGCGTTGGGATTTTGCTGCCCAACCGCGAAGCCGCAGGTCACGGCCGCTGAGGAAGGAGTGGTCCCAGAGCTGAGAGGACCAGCCACCGCCATTGCCGTGGAGAACGAGTTCTACGCCCAGCTTCGCGCAAAGGGGGCCGACAAGGTGCCGCATCACCTGATCATCAAGGTGGGCGACACCGCCGCGAGGCTGGAGAGACCACCTTTGAATACTGGGATTAAGTATAAGAAGGCAGGAGTGGCGTGGCCGTACCGCGAGGTGCTTGCTACCACGTCGAGGCGACTGCGCGACCTGCTGGAGGACTCCCAGGACAAGGTGGTGCACCTGTGTAGAGACACGCCCTGCACGGACGAAGGTAACTACGCGGTGCATGCCCCGGCGTACGGGTACGTGACGGCTGAGACGGACACCAACCTGGAGGCGCTGGTGGAGGCGGCGCCGAAGCCTTGTTGGGCAGGTCGGGCGGTGGGGGCAGCGGCTGCATCGTGTGGGCGGGGCTGTGCCGCCTTGGGGCTAAAGGGTTGTGCCAGGCTATGCGGGTCCCTCAAGCGTTGCGGCCAGAGGGGTTGCCAGCGCGGCCGGCGAAGCAGAGCAAACATCCCCGCTGCCCTGTTGAAAGACCCGAACTCGGAGACGGAGTCGGAGCCGGAGCACCAGCGCTGCATGGCCAACGAGGTGCTGTACCAGGAGGGTGACACGATCTTCCAGCTTTGCAAGGAGAAGTGTCGAGACCGAGCCCGAGGTGCCCCAGTTCGCCTGGTCAAGGAGGATGGCGAGAAGTCGAATGTCAAGGGGGCGGAGAAGGTGGTCAACTTGTGCTGGCAGCACACGAACGCCTACGAGCGCGAGAGAGGCGTGAAGAAGTGTGCGCACCTGGGCTGCCACGCGTTGGGTCGGGTTCTGAACCGTGGGGTGCTGACGTGTTTGGAGCACGACTTGGCGAATGAGGAGGCCGTACGACTTGTCGCTGTTACTGAGGGACCGGCGCCTGTGGTGGCCGGAATGGCATACGAGCAGCCCACGCGGTACAGGTCGAGGTCCCCTACGCCGACGGCTGGGAGACCACTCCTACCCCTGGTGTCGGCCAGTGGGGCATGGCTAACGGCCCTGGTGCGAGGCCCACGGGGTACGGAGATGGCGAAGAAGTACTATTGCTACGGGTGCCAGCTGGCTGTTGAGGAGGAGGGCTGGACTACGTATCGTATCCCAGGGCTCGAAGCCCAGGCGACAGTCCCATCCAACCTGGGGCCGGTGATCGACGACCGGGTGCGTGCCGAGGCTGCCACAGCTGGAGCGCCCGCCATCATCGTGCGGACGGCGAACCAGATACCCGACGGAATGGATGAGTACGGCCAGACAGCTAGCCCGGTGGCTCAGGCGCTGGCGCGGGGCGCGACGGGGAGGGAGGACCATCCCCTGTGCATTCTGACGCGGGGGATCGAGGAGGCAGGAGTGCGGGATGAAGGACACGCTCGGAGGCACCCGCCCTCGACTTCCCCGACATACCCAACGCAGCCACCGTGGGTGGACACGATAACTCGAGGAGAGCTGGGGGGCCTACTGAATGGGGCGGCCCGGGAGCGCTGGCGTCGACGAGGGGAGACGGCCTTGGCGCTGGAGTTCCTGAAGGCAAGGGCCAGTGGAGAGGATCACCCGCTGGACGTGGCCGAGAGATTTCAGCACTCCGAGGGTTTCGATGACCTGGGAGAGGCTTGCGACGCGATCGTCGAGTCGCTCGAAGCCTTGGAGAGGGACCGCGGCTCCTTCATGACGGACGACGAGGTAGAGAGCCTGCGGCAGCTAGCGGAGGTGCTGAGAGAGAGGCGCGGCCTGAGCCAGGCACATGAGGAGGAGGTGGCGGGAGGAGCATGGCGGGAGGGGCTGGCACGGCCGGTCCCTGGCCCTGCGCGGCCGCCCACGCCTCCCATGGCCCGCCCTTCGGCGGTGGAGATGCCACCTGGATTGGGAAGGATGCCCGAGCCAGGACGGCCAGCCAGGGAGGAGAAGGGGTCAGCTCGAGGTTGGGAGCCCAAGCGGCGGGCAACCGACTTGGGCGGTCAAGGAGTCGACTTGCGGGGCAGCACAGTGCGGGCCGAGCTGGGCAGAGGCCCACCGACGGGTCGACCAGGCCATGACCCCACACCACCTCCCATGGACTTGTTCGAACATCGGGCTGGCCCGACCTTTGGGGTCCCGGCGAGGAGAGCTCGAGTGAGTTTCGATGAGGAAGAGTATGGCCCGTCGGAGAAGTTTCGGAGGTCAGCTGGAGCACTCGGCGACCCCGAGGACAAGGGCAGCGACGGAATGGTTAAGGTCATGGCGGACATCGCGTACAACCTCGACCTAACGAACAAGCGGGCGGAGGACGCAGCGGCGGGGAAGATGGGCACCCTCCAGTCGATCACGAAGGACCACGAGCTGCTTGTCCTGGCGGCGCGTGGATGCGGACGGTTCCGGGTGGCCATTTGCCCGGACGACTTGGGCCGGGCGCTCGTCAAGGCACTCCTGCGCATGGCGGAGCATTCCTCGGCGTTGTTCAAGCACCACCGCTGGCCCACCCTGATCAACTACCGGATCGCCTTTGGCATCGCGTCGGGGTCATGGGGAGGCAAGTCGGTCGAGACGCTGGCCGCTCACGCGCTCAGTGTGGCCGACTGGGTGACTTGCCCAGAGGAGTTGTTCGATGATTACGTACCCACGACAGAGTACAAGATCGAGCCGCGACCGAAGCAGCCTGTGGATATGTTGAAGTGGGCACGGCAGGCTCGCAACGGCATCTGGGCGGTATGTTTGGCGTATGGAGCCGAGCACTGGGACGAGAGGAGCGAGGCTTTGGACTACCTCATCCGGCAGCACGAGGCGAAGCCGCGGAAGTATACCGCCCGTTTCATTCAGGATGCCTGGGAAGAGCTGAACGGGCGGTGGTGGGAGGAGCTTCGGTGGAAGGTGAAGGAGGTGCAGCGCTACTGCAACAAGGAGCTCATGAGGAAGGAGGACTTTATCTTCGCTGCTCGGACGCCGACGCCAGAAGGACCACCGCTGCTGACACTGCCTACGACTTTCGAGGTGGAGGACCCGGACGGGTACTTCCAGACGGTTATCTTCGAGCGCCTGGTCAAGACCGCGGACAACGCCTACTGGGAGAACGCTCACCGTGCCCAGCTGCGTCCACTCGCAGCCGGAGGAGTGGAGGAGGTCGAGGAGCGCCGCCCAGCAGGAGGTCTGCCCCAGCTCCCTTCAGGGGGCGGGGGCGGAGGGAAGGTTGGCGGTCTGCCAGGAGGCGGAGGAGGAGGAGCAGGAGGAGGTGCCCTGAAGGCTGGAGCGAGCAAGGTCAAACTCCCGCCAGAAGTCCTCTCGGCTCTGACGGGGCCCGAGGTTGCGGAATCGGTCAAACACGGACCGAACGACTCCAAGGGAAAGCCCAAATGTTGGGATGCAGCTTGCCACGATGGGTGCTCTAAGACGGCCACCACGTGTCAGCGGTCCCACGCCGAAGGTATCAAGAGTGCTGACAGGGCGCACTGGACTGTGAAGGCGCAGTACATCAAGCGGGGAGGTCTAAAGACGGGACCGAAGATAAAGATCGAGGATCGGCTCGTCAAGATCAAGCAGCTCCGAGCGGATGCCCAGAAGGAGCAGGCCGCGAAGGTGCAGGAAGGCAAGGATCAGGCAGCGCAACGAGGTGGTCGGCGGGGAGGAGCAACGGAAGCTGGCCGATCCGTGGTGGCGGAGGAAGCCGCCAAGCCGCCCGGGGAGTACGCGGACATGGAGTACACTACTCAGGAGCGTGAGCTCCAGGAGTTGGTGCAGGGCCCTGATGAGAGCTGGATGCGGGACCACGGAGGCCAAGCCGCGTTTGTTTGCCCACTCGAACTGCCGGAAGACGTGCCAGAGGTGGCGAAGGTTCACATGGCGATGGCGGACCAGGTCAGCAGCTCGCCGGAAGCAAAGTTGGTGGCTGACGCGCCGAACCGTCTCCGTTCATATTGTCATGGCCGCTTGCTGGATGGGTACCTCGGGGGGCAGATCACCACGATCGAGGAGATCCTGCAGGATGCTGTGGAGCTGGGAGATGAGGAGTTGGCGGGCCAGGCCCGGCCGTACTTGGCGTCACGGGTGGAACGAGTTGGGGGGGAACTTGCGGGTCCAGAGGTGCATGTGGGTAAAGTGGCGTGGGGGCCAGCGGAGGAACCAGGACGTGGCCGAGTTCATATCAAGGGGCGCATCTGGGACGTCCTGGACTACAGAGACCAGCTGGCCGTCACCGTGGAGCTGGCGGAGTACCTACCTGAGTGCCAGGCTGGGGAGGCTGAGGAGAGACAGTGCGTCTTCATCAACACGGCCGCGGCACACCTGCACTCCAAGGGTGAGGGCGACCCGTCTGTGGCAGAGGTGATGGAACTGGCGCAGCAGTGGCGCGTCGCCATGTGGGAGGAGGCTAAGCAGGCTGAGACGTTCATGGGGCCGCCCGACGCTTACATTCCCATCACCGAGTCGGACGTGAGAATGTTCTGCCACGACACGCTCCACCTGAGTCATGACAAGGACTACCGGACCCTGGCAGCCTTCCCGCCGACCGCGCTGCGGGAGACGGCCATCCACGTGGTCCGCGTCGACCCCTGGGGTCGAGCTCGGCTCGAAGTCATCGTATGGGGTGAAGTACGACCCGAAGGGCAGCGGGCGGGACGTGTGGATGTCACTCTACAAGGGTCATTTGCAGGTACTGGTGCCTCCACAGGTGGATGCCGACACACTTCGGGGGGACTTCACGGGCGGGCACCCGCCACATGAGGTACTGGCTGCGGGTTGGGACGTCTACCTGGATGACGCGATGCATGAGGATGCGAAGGTACCAGGAGACGTGGCGAAGAGGTGCCCGCGGTGCCGGGCGGCAAGGGAGGCTGGGCGTGAGCGGAAAGCCGGGGAGCAAGACATCGTTGGGGAGGACCCGAGGTGGAGGGTCCTCGGCAACTGGAGCAACCCGGCCTGGAAGCGGTACGAGCGCCACGGGCAGGCAACAGGAGGAAGGCGGCCCTGCTGGAAAGGGCGCACCCTGACGGCGAAGGAGGTCTGGGCAGGCACCCAAGGGTGGTCGGACTCGCTACGGAAGGCCGGGGTCGAAGTCGGTCCAGCGGTCGAGCTGCGCTCAGACCCGGAACGCGGCAAGGGCTTGCAGGAGGAGCACGACACCAGGCGCAAGGAGGTGCAGGAGGCGCTACTGGAGGAGGCCAGACAGTGTGTGTACCTGCTCTGGTGGCTCGGGTTCGAGTGCCGTACCTTCTGCCCGTGGATGCTGCGCAATGGTGGCACACGCACCTTCGACGTTCCTGCTGGGCGACCTGACGGGCCATCGTGGGAGATCGAGGGGACGGCCATGGCCAACTTTGCTGGACGTTTGTTCGAGACCATAGCCGACGCCGGTGCGCTGCCGACAGCGGAGCACCCCGCACCAGATGGTCGGTATCCCAAGGCGTACGACTTGGACATGTGGCGCCAGATCCTTCGCCGGAAGGATGTCCTGGTGGTGCCAGTGGACCAGTGCGAGTACGGCCTGGGGCCTCAGGACGGCGTGAGAGGAGATGAACGGTATAGAAAGCGATCGTGGTTGGTCACGTGCGTGCGACATCTGCAGGAAGTGGCCCGCCGGTGCACACACCAGCATAAGCATGTCGAGCTGAAGGGCGTCGACACTGTCACGAAGCACAAGCGGACGTCAGACGCGGGCCACTACCCTGAGAAGCTGCTGAGTGCCATCACCCGGGCTATGATTAACGAGGCCCTGGAGCTGGGCGCCACGCTGACCCAGAAGCGCGGAGGCAGGGGGGGGGGGGGAGCCCCCCCACCGTCAACAAATTTTTCGGCGACGTTGGAGGGGCACATTTCCGAGGGCGATGAGGCCCAGGAGGAGGGCGCCAACCCACAGCTGGACGACCTACGCGATCGAGTCGGAGGAGCGGTCCCAGACACCGATCGGCGCGCTCTGAATTTCTGGACGGCGGCTCGTTCAGAGCCCGGGTACAGTGACGAGGCGTTCGGGCGCATGATTTCACGAGGTGCGGAGCTCCTGGACGCTCACGGGGGATGGCAGGAGGCGTCCACAGCCCTTCGAGCTGCCTGGAAGGCGGACCAGGGGGACCACCTCAAGGGCGTGCACGACAGCTATCTCGAGGGGAAGGTGGAGCCGGAGCTCCTGGAGTACCTGAGGCGGGTCGCGACGAATGGGGTAGAGGTCAGGCACGAGGGTGAGATCACGAGGGTCAGGGCCAAGCCTCACCAGTCAGCGGCGCAGCACCAGGAGGAGGCCAGGCGGAAGATCTGGGACGACATCGTGAAGGGACGTGCTTGGGCCGCCCCGTCCAGCCACCCAGGGCTGGAGGGGATCATGGAGTCACCCCAGGGCAGGGTCCCGAAGATGCGGCCCGACCGCACGATCGCAGACGAGGGCCGCTTCATCAACGACATGAGGGACGCCAATGCGGGATGTGACAAGCTGAACCACCCCCCGGCGAAGTTGCCCACCCACCGCGAGATCGCGAGGACCATACTCTGGCGGAGATGCCGGTGTCCGAAGGTACGGGTCTACTTGGCGAAGCGGGACTTCCAGGCGGCCTTCAAACTTTTGTGGGTCGAATTGCCGGGCCTCCGCATCATGGCGGTGAGCCTCCAGGGGTTGGCAGGAGCCGAGCCGACGACGGTGCTCTACCTCACGATGGTGTTTGGTTGGACTGGTGCACCGGGCGAATGGGCAGTGTGGGGACGCGGCGTGCAGGATGCCCACCAAGCCCATCGTCCACCAGCGGAGGAGCTCCACGACGAAGTCGCGCACTCGTCCGAGGTCCTGGTCGACGACGGAGTTTTGGTGGAGCCGGCCCTGGGCGCGAGGCCTTGGCTTTCTGCCTGGACCTTCGACGCTATGTCGAAGCTACTCCTGGGCGATAGCTCAATCAACCTGGAGAAGCTAGCGGAGGAGGGCGAGTTCAGTACCGAGAAGCTCATCTGGGGCTTGCTCTTCCAGCTGGAGGACTCCGAGGGCCGGGTGGTAGACCGCGCGACGCTCCCAGAACCCAAGATCCAGAAGATGAGCTACCTCCTTCAGGAGGCGGAGCTCGAGCCGGGTCAGCGGGTGGTGCAGCTGAAGACGGTGCAGCGGCTCCGCGGGTTGGGGACGCACTTCGCGGCGGTCAACCAGGCGCTGGGCACGGAGCTGGGGGCGCTGGACGCGCTGATGTGCCAGCCCCATGGGCCCACCGCACGGGCCACGCCGAAGGGAAGTGAGGAGGAGCAGGAGGTCGCTTGGCAGGAGTTCTGGGATAGCTGCGACATGCTGCGGGTGATGGTCGCACGGCCGGAGACGTGGGGCGCCACTTTCCTCTCCTCGTTCGCGGGCATGCTCGAGCCGCGGGAGCGGTTGGCCATCCCCGGCACCATGGAGCAAGTGGTATGGGTCGGCGGCGACTCGACCTTGGAGGTGGCGGGGCAGATCGATTGGGCGGCCAAGGTCTACGCGAGACAGGAGTTGGCGGGCTACATGGAGGCGTTGAAGATGGCCGCTGGGTTACCCGAGGAATGGGTGATCATAGCGCTCGGGGAGCTGTTCTGCATAGTAGGTTTCGCAGTCGCCCGCGGGCAGGCCTGGAAAGAGCGGCTGATCATCTACGTGGGGGACAACCAGACGGTCCAGAGGTGGGTGGAGACGCGCCGGCCGAAGAATCGGATGGCGAGGCACCTGGTGAGACTGCTCAACTACGTAGAGGCCAAGTACCACTGCCGCGTCCTCGCTGCACCGTACATCAGGACGTACAGCAACGAGATGGCGGACATGATCACCAGGGCCGACGTGGCTGAGGTCAAGCGTCGTATGGCTGAGGAGGGTTTCGAGCCGATCGACCTGGCGGGCACGTGGGCGGAGGTACTGTCACAAGGTTACGAGAGGCGCGTCCACGCCGTCGCCCTCGTGGACCCCGAGGACTGGCAGGTGGCCATGCAGCTCATGGCCCGCCGGTCGCCAGGGGAGGTCCCACGCCCGCTCCTCCAGACCGCCTGGCGGGTGGTGGAGGTGAGAAGCACGCTGGCCCCGTACGCCAGGGCCGCCGGCGTGCTGGGAGCATGTGGCGAGGCGGAGCTGTTGAAGGGCTGGCCCGACTTCCAGGCAGGCGGGGCGGGGAGAGAAGGCGACCTGACGTTGGTGGTGACCTCCCTAGGCCCGTCGCGGGTGGGCCCGCACCTACAGGACCTCGCCCAGGAGCTGCACCGCATGGCCGCCCAGTGGGCCTTGGTGGATGTACCTCCTGGCCCCACCGTGGCGGATGTGCTGAAGTTCTTTCGGAACGTTGGGTGGAGTGCTGCCGAAGACGGGCGCGTGTGCAGCGAGTACGGCGACCCGGTGGCCCAGCGGAAGGTGTGGGTATTGGCGTCGAAGGGCGGAGCGCCAGTGCCTGTGGGCTGGTTGGGGAGCCACGAGGCCAAGCCCCCGCCACCTTTGCCAATGGCAGGAGGAATGATGAACGCTCGCCGAGTCGAGGAGGAGGAGTGGCTGGCGCCCGAGGATGGGCGGCTGGTGGTGGACCCGCGGGCGGCGAGGTCGCCCCCTCATCTCCCGCGGATCATTGGCCATTGGCATCCGCGGGGGCAGGTCGGCAGGCGCCCCGTGCACGGCAGCTCCGACCCCTCACCGACCCCACGGGTGGACGAGAGCGGGGTGCTGGAGCCTGTCTTGGTCTACGATGCAAAGGGTCCCCCGCCAGGGGTCCGACCGCTCCAAGCGCAGGAGGTTCGGCACTTGCGCGGAGGGTCCAGTGCCGACTGGCTCGCACTTTGTGGGCAGTTGAGCCACGGGGATTTGCTGAGGGGAGTCCTGCGCGCGTGCCCCCCGCGCGCAGCCGCGGCTGCGCTAACAGCGGCCCTCAGGCAAGCGGAGGTATCCACCGAGTCAGGAGAGAGGACGGCGGGCATCTGCCGCCGCCCAGAGGACGAGGGGAGACGTCGGGAGCTCACGAGCTGGCTCCAAGCTGACGAGAGGCGACGGCAGGAGACTGTGGGGAGGCGTGAGCGGCACGGGGGCATGCTGCCAGGGGAGCGAGCGCAAAGCTTGCTCGACGACCCCTACCCCGATGTGATCCTGCTGCGAGTGGGACGCGACCCAGATGGAGGACCGCAGTGCTGGAACCAGTGTGGGAGGAGCTGCGCCCGCTTGGAGCACGACTGGGGCTGGTACTGCTGTCGGACATGCCGTGACACGGATGGCGACACCCATGGGCCGTACTGTCAGGAACGACACGAAGACCTCCAGAGGAGGCAGAGGGAGGCTGGCTACCGCCCCCCAGCGGGCGAGGAGGCTAGTGGCAGCGGCGGTCCAGGAGCCCAGGCAGCAGGCGAGGAGGCTCCGAAGCCCCCGCCGCCCAAGGCGGCGCCGGACGGCCGCCTCCCACCCATCTGGGAGGAGCAGCGGCCTGCGGTGGTGAAGGCGCCGCCCAGGACGGCCAGGGAAGGCTGGCAGCACGAAGGTCCACCCGCCGGAGGCGCGCAGGGCCCGCTGGTGGGTGGCGGAGGAGACCCGCTGGCCACCAGGAGCCGGCATGCGGGAGGTTCAGAGGATGAGAGCTGGGGCCCCTGGACGGCCACAGGGCGACGCGTGGTTGCCGGAGGAGTGGGAGAGGGCGCCAGCGGTACGGATCAGGCCCCACCCCCCCCAGAGGCGAGGGAAGCCTTGCGGCCGTGCCGGCTCCCAGGGTGCCCCTACTTGGAGCACTCCCAGCCCGCGACGGCAGTCGACGGGGGAGCACTGTGGCGGCCAGGGTTCTGCTGCAACAAGTGCGCAGGGCGGTCGGAGGGAGCGGACTGGGCAGAAGGAGGCGCGAAGCACTTCAGACACTGTGAGAAGATGCCCCACGGCCAGCCACCCCCAGGTGGGGAGGGGCCGTCAGAGACCGCAGCAGCAAGTAAGAAGCGCAAGCAGGAGCGCAAGCAAGAGATTGCAGCGGCTGCCGCCCGGGTGCTGGCCGCCGCTGCATTGGCTGCCCCCCCTGCGGGGTCTGAGTCCTGGGCCGCGGAGGAGCAGGGCGAGGAGAGTGGCAGCGGAAGTCCGAGCGGGGAGTGCCCCCCCCCGTCACCAGGGGAGCTCACCCGGCGGGCGCGTGCGGAGCGAGGGGCTGCCCGGCAGAGGAAGGCGGAGGCAGAGCGGCCCGAGGAGGGGGCCGGGCACCCCGGTGCGGGGCAGGCGGAGTACATCCACCTAAGGGCGAAGACCCCACCTGCACCAGCAGCGGTCAAGCAGGAGGAGAGGTCGGAGGAAGAGCCCCCGGCAGAGGTCGCGCGGGCGGTCGGTCAGACTTACCGTGCGCTCGCTAGGCGGGTAGTGTTTCAGAGGACAGGGCTCTGGTCCGCACCAGAGGAGGAGGACCGCCCCAGGGGGAGGGCCGCCGGGGTGGAGACGTCGGTGGTCCACCCTCGGCCTGGCCGGGAGCCACTCCCGCAGCCAGAGGGGCGGGCCGACCGCGAGCCGCTGCCCCAACCAGGAAGTTGGGTGCCCCATTCGGGGGAGTCGAGTGGGTCCCGCGGGCTGGAGGAGCGGCCACAGCCCCCTGGTCACCGGGCGGAGGAGGACCCGCTCAGGCCTGGCGGACCGGCACGTGCTGCCGAGGCCGTGAGGGACCTCAACTCACCTGAGTCCTACTCGGAGGAGGACTATGAAGAGACAGAGGAGGAGGCCGAAGCGTTTCGGCCGGTGCCTTTCCCAGGAGGCGGCCCAGACGCCCGCTATGCGTGGTGTGAGTACTGCGGTGTGCAGGGCGAGGGCCGGGACACGAGCTGCCCGATGTGCAACAAGACCTACCCCATTTCGATGGCCAAGGACCGGTTGGCGGCAGCGCAGAGGGCAGCCAAGGCAGGGAGCGCCGCCGCGGTCGCCCCCCGGCACGGGGGAAGAGAGGAGTGTGAGCGTGAGGAGGTGGCGCGGCGTGCGGCACCGGAGGCTGGACCGCCCGAGGACATCGACCCGGAGGCGGTGAGCCGGTACCTGGAAGCGGCAGCGGGCAGCGGACAGGGCAGCGAAGGGCTCGAGCGGCAGCTCAGGCGGATCGCCAGGGAGGACTCCAGGCGTGCCGGCGGGCGTGCCGATGCTGGGTACGCGCCAGAGCTCCAGAGGTTGGTAGACGCAGCCGTGGTGGCTTCGGTGGCAAAGGGGACGAAGGCGACCTACGGCGTCGCTTGGAGGCAGTGGACGACGTTCTGCCGGATCCGCAGGAGGTCGCCCATCCTGCATGGCGAGACTCGTGAAGAGCGTCACCAAGATGAGGAGGAGCTGCTGCTATTCATGGTGCACCTGTACAACAGCCTGAAGCGGTCGCACGGGACGATACGGTCAAAGTTGCTGGGGATCCGTTCACACCACGTGATGCTGGGTGAGCCCGACCCCTTGGCGGGTAAGCCGCGACTGTGGATGGCGTTAAATGGGATAGAGAACTGGCAAGGGCCCGGAAAGAGGAAGCTCCCGGTTACGACCAAGATGCTGAGGAGAATCCGAGACATGCTGAAGCCAGACACTTGCGCGGACGACGCGGCCTTGCATTTCTGCGTGATCTTCGCCTTCTTCTTCATGATGCGGATTGGGGAGTACGCCCACTCGGGGCACTGGGATTTGAAGAAGGTCTTGACCGGGCTGGACATTGCCCCGAAGTGCAAGGGCGAGCAGGTAAGCCACTTCGCTGCCGCGGACGAGGTGGTGCTGTGGTTTAAGGCGTCGAAGGCGGACCAGAAGGGAGCAGGGCAGGCGAGGAACCACTACCGCTCGAACGACCCGTTCGGCATCTGCCCGGTGTGGGCGGCGGAGTGCTACAACCGTTGGTTCCCGAGCCGTATCGCGGGCAAAGAGGCACATTTACCACTTGCGAGGTGGGAAGACGGCAGCCCGATCACGCGGGAGCGTATCCAGGGCTTGCTTCAGAAGGCGGCGGCGCTGGAAGGCTACCCACCCGACAGGTTCAAGAGCCATTCGCTCCGAATCGGCGGAGCGACGGCCCTGTACCACTGCTTCCAGGACACGGAGCTGGTCAAGCGTTGGGGGCGGTGGAATAGCGGAGCCTTTCACCAGTATCTGTGGGAGGCGAATGAGGACGCTGCTGGAGTGTCAGAGGCGATGGCGAAGTCCGTTGCAACCCTGCACGTGGGGTACAAGGTTGAAGTGGCGGGAGATGGACCGGCCGCTGAGGTGAAGGAGAAGCCGGTGGCCTGAGGACAGTAGCAGGAGTGCGAGTTTTGAGCCATGGCGTGTCACCACTGGAGGGGCCGATGCTGGATTGTGCGCAGTCCTGGGGCAGCGGCCTGGGGGCAGTGGTGACCCCCAGTATCGGCGTAGGCGAGGAGAGAAACCCCGGGGCGTCCCGCCAGTGCGGTCCCCGGGAGAGTTGGAGGAGGAGAGATGGAGGAGGGACGGGGCGTCCCGCCAGTGCGGTCCCCGAGGAGTGAGGAGTGTGAGGAGTGAAGTTGGCCACGCGCTGCGCAGCAGAGACGCCCAACTGCGAGCCCCATTCGGCACCTCCCGCAAGTCACGGGCGCCGAGGGGTA
Source organism: Prorocentrum cordatum (assembly GCA_963575745.1). Lineage (NCBI taxonomy): Eukaryota > Dinophyceae > Prorocentrales > Prorocentraceae > Prorocentrum > Prorocentrum cordatum. The sequence continues at coordinate 117,153 of CAUYUJ010020190.1, forward strand.
AGTAGCTGGGTGGCCGTGGGGCCGCCAGCCGGCGGCACAGCTAGGCCTCTGCCGAGGCGTAGCACTGAGAGGAGGAGGACGGCGTGCGCCTGATGTCGCCAAAAGGTGCGCGCGTCCGCTGCCTCCGCTGTTTCTTTAGTGAGCCCGAACAGTGCTTGTGCTCGTTGCGTCGCCCCGTCGCCTCGGGCTCTCACTGTTTGGTTTTTCTGCCAGGCACCTTCTCACTTAAACGTGAGAGTTTGAGCATGCGTAAAACGTAGGGTTTCAGGGAGTAAGTGCCTGGTGAGGGGGAAGGGTCTCTCCTGCTCTCCGTCCCTTTCCCCCTCTGCGGCCCATTTGGGGCTCAAGTTTCCTTCTCGGGCCCTTCCCTCCCAGGCCCTCCCTGGCCCTTCGTAGGTCCTTTTTCCCTTTTTCGGCCTTGACCGCATTGCGGTTCGGGCCGTGGGGCCGCCAGCCGGCGGCACAGCTAGGCCTCTGCCGAGGCGTAGCACTGAGAGGAGGAGGACGGCGTGCGCCTGATGTCGCCAAAAGGTGCGCGCGTCCGCTGCCTCCGCTGTTTCTTTAGTGAGCCCGAACAGTGCTTGTGCTCGTTGCGTCGCCCCGTCGCCTCGGGCTCTCACTGTTTGGTTTTCTGCCAGGCACCTTCTCACTTAAACCTCCCTCCTCCTCCTCTCCTCCTCCTCCTCCTCCTCCTCCTCCTCTCTCCTCCTCCTCCTCCTCCTCCTCCTCCTCCTCCTCCTCCTCTCCTCCTCCTCCTCCTCCTCCTCCTCCTCCCTTCCTCCTCCTCCTCCTCCTCCTCTCCTCCTCTCCTCCCCTCTCCTCCTCCTCTCCTCCTCCTCCTCCTCCTCCTCCTCCTCCTCCTCCCTCCTCCTCCTCCTCCTCTCCTCCTCCTCCTCCTCCTCCTCCTCCTCCTCCTCCTCCTCCTGCTCCTCCTCTTCCTCATCCGCCTAACCATCCACCTATCTCCTCCCTTTTCCCTCCGCCCTCCGCCACACCTCCCGTCTTCTTCCTCCTCCCCTGGTTCCTCCTCTATCCTGCCCCTCGTGCGATACGACGACCTCCCAGCCTTTATTCCACTGCGTGCTCCCCCACATGCCTGATCAGGGCAACTCGCTTGGGCACCGTTCCTAGATAGGCTGGTGGGGTTACGCGAAGCGCCTACAATAACGCACATGTAATTAGCAAGCACGTCGACGATCGAAGGCAATGCGACTTTGGCGTTGGCATGTTGTTCGGTATCGGGGCTGTTGGCGTAGACCGGGCATGCAAAAACTTCCGGGCGGCCTTTGTCCAACAGGCTGACGCCCTCTGCAGTCACTCAATCCTCTTCTGGAAACTCCACGCGATTCTACCTCGAGGATAGAAAGCGGCTGGCGGGAAACATTAAATAGCTGTCTGCTATCGCTTGGGAGAAAGATGCCTGCACGCCGACTACGAGAATATTCTTCCCGAGCACCAGGAACCACAAAGGCAAAGCCTTGGTAATGCAATGCCACGGCGTCGGCTCGTGGACGCCACCTGGGTCACTGGCGTGTTGCCCGAATCATCGAACCAGCCATATTGTTCTAATGCAGTAGCCGTTCCATGTGAACATCAACCGCATTAGGTTACGTCGTCACGAACCTCTCGATGACCGATTTCGACGAAACTTGCGGCGGCGATATCATGCGGTCTGACCACGTTCTCTCGCGCACTCGAAATGACTTGATTCGGCGCGACTGACTCTCGTGGAGAAGGGGCGCATTCAACATCCTCCTCACTTACACGGGTCTCGGCATTGCGTCTGACTTTGGGCACCAGCCGAGGATGCCCGAAGATCTTGAAGGCCCAGGCTGTCGGTTGCAAAAGCTTGGCAGTCGGTGTATCCTGCTCGAGCGTCATTCGAAACAATCCTGCCCGAGGTCTCGCCTTCTGGCGGTGGCCCGAGGACGTTACAGAAAACTCAATTACCTAGCCTCGCTAAGCCAACCTCAAATGTCCCTGTGAGTCGTTCGCCTCCAACGCGGCCGCCGACCGTTAGTTTCGAGGCCGCGCTGGAGTTCGCGCCAACGCGCGGGAATAGGCGGAGCACGCCCCCTGCCAATCACCGCCGATGTTCGGCGCCGCGTCTCCCCCGACGCTGCCAGGGTTGACAGCGCGGGCTTGCCCGACATATTGGGCGATCCGATCCCTGAGTCGGCCTCGCAAGCACGAGCTCGTCGAACTCGCAGTCGCTTTTGACAGCCCACAGGGCAGGCCGAAACAAATGGAAACGCGCGCCCGGCGCTGTCTCCCAAGAAATGACCGCCGCATGCCCCGGAAGGACCTCAAAAAGCGACCAACTTGAATTGAACAGATTCTCCTCGCGTCTCTCGATGCGCGCTGCGGTTGCAACCGGAAGCAAAAAAGATAAGAAGGGAAATCAGAGTGGCAGCTCTCATTGTCGCCGACAAATCGCACGGCCCGCGGCATTATCATAGTGCGGAAATTTCCCCTGATGCTGTCGATGTAGACGTTCTCCTTCAGGCTGGTTCAAAACGAAACCACGCATGCGGTCTGGGCTCGGCAAAGCCGCCTGCTTGGAATGCGGGCACGGACGCCACTCCGGGGGGCGTCACCTACAGGGACCGACGACGTCGGAGGATACGCACAATCAACTTCCCATGACGGACGGATAACCTCTCCCCGCATTGAGATACGCCGCCAGTGACCACGGCCCCGCAGATGAATCCGTCGATATCAATGACGCTGTCATTTGCGAATGTCACGCCCACCTTCACCAGAACCGCTGCAGATGTTGTCGCATCACTGACGGTGGATATGATCGCAGCCTCTCGCCGGTTGCGGCAGAGCTGGCGTCAATCGCACCGCCAATCCACTTGCCGCGAACCCGCCATCGGCGCCTGGACTGAATCCGAACATTGCGATCTCAACCAAAGCCCACTTGCAACGCCGGCGCAGACAATGCCAGATAAACTACATGAACTCTGTTGTCTGGCACCTCAGACTTTGGGCGTCATCGCCGAAAACTGAAGCCCGGTCGCGCTCGTGGACCCCCCCTTGCGCGCGATCCGAAGGAGAGCGGGGGGGGAGTTGAGGGCGCCCATCTTTAGCCGCGAAAAGACAACTCCTGCCTCTTCGGACAACCCGCCCGCGCCGCGGCGCGGCGGAGTAGTTAGGCGGTGGGGGGAAAGGGCAGCAGCCCAAAACCTCAACGGCTGCGGAGCGACGGAAAGCAGAGGAGAGAGCGCCCGGCGAGGAAGGGGGGAATCATCCCGATTAAGGAAACACAGAAGAAGCCAGATTCCCCCCGGCAACTCGCGCACGATCCGAAGGAGGGCGGAGGAAATTAACGGCGCCCATTTTTGCAACGAACAGCCGAGTTCAGCCTCTTCGGGCAACCCGCCCAACACCGCAGGTGCCCCCCTCCCCGAAGCCCCCCCCGCGCGCTCCGGAAAAGGCCTGGGAGAGATCCACTCAGGGAGCCCCTTCCCTAGGCCAGCAGCCGGGCCGCCCAGGAGCGGCAAACGAGGCAGAGCAGGCGAGCGCCACTCCCCCACGCTGGGCCGCGGGGGGGGTCCAGCGCCCTTTCTCCTCACCATCCCTATGCCGGGAGGCGGCCCAGGTTTTCGCTTCCCCCCCCGGCCTGTCCTGGCCCCGCTCTCCCTCGCCGGCTGAGAGCCAACCGATTGGCGGCCCTGGCACCCAGATGCGCCGCGGCCCCTCCCCCCCCTGCCTTTGGCGATCGACGGCCCGCTGCACCCAGCGGATCTCTGAGCCGCTTGCGAGGGAGACGGCGAGCGTGAGCCCGCGGTGGTAACTCACCCCTATCGCGCCTCCTCCCTCGACGCCCTCCACCACCAGCGCCTCCGCCCACCCCCCCCCTTCCGCCCGAGCGACCCCGTCGAGCCACTCCGAGAAGGGCCTCGGCCACCCACGGGCAGATAATGCGGGCACGTCGAAGAGCTCACTCCAGGCAGCCGGGATCGGGTCGCCCGGCTTGCACCAGCCCACCCGGAACCTCTGGCTGGTCACCCACCACGCCCCGCTGGCCAATCACATCCATCCCCTGCGACCGCCGAGCTTGAAGACGAGCGGCAAGAGGAGACCGAAGTCCTCTGGGACTCGGGCCCTTCGGACCCTGGCGGCGCCCCCTCGCCGTCCTGGATGCGCCCCTGCAGAGGGTACCCCCTCTGGGCCGAGGCCCACGCGGCGGGCCCCCCGGCCCGCTGGCCCCCCTGCCCCCCCATTGCCCTCAGGACCGCCGCGCGGGGGCCCCCCTGGAGAAGCCGCCCCCCTGCGCGCGGGGCTCGGCGCCGACCGAACGCCCTCCACGGGGTCTCCATCGGGGGCGTGATCCTGCAGGAGTGGTCGGACATACGGACCGCCCCTGCAGGGCCCCACCTGGCCTGCTCTGCTCTCGAAAGAAGTCCCCCATCCATGGCAGGACCAGATGGGCCCCCTCATGCGGGGGCGTGTTCGCCAGAACCTGAGCCCAGTCGCCCATGCACATGCAATCGTGCCCGCGGGCGTGCACGCGCTCCTCTCCCCCCCGCGGCGGCGTTGCAGGAGCCCGGCAGGGGCGCCCCGGCGCGCGCCGCGCCCCCCCCCCGGGGTTCCAAAGGGAGTCGGCGACGACCGCGGGGACCTCCCGCCTGGCCTCTTCCGGCGCCCCTGGGAAATAAACGTCGTGGACGCGGGCCCGCCCCTTGCAGTCCAGCCGGAAGTACTCTGAGTTATCCAATAGCTGGGCATCCAAGAACCTGGGCCTCCACGCACCGCCACAGCGAGTTGCTCCAGTTGACGACCTGCATTCCCACGCTCAAATCCATCACCTGGGCGGCCCTTCCCACCCGGACCCCTGGCCCACCCCTCCCGGGGGCGCCTTGGGCGACGCAGGTGCTGGCGAGGGCGCGGACGACGGAGCCGCCGCCCCATCGCCCTGGGGCCGCGCGGGCAGGTCTTCCGCCTGCCCCCCCCCCCCCCCCCAGAGAGCCAACCCTCGCCCTCGGCGGGGCGGGCGCCCCATCCGCTCCCAGCTCCTCGAACGGGGGCGCCACTTCCACGCGGCGCGGACCCGGGCCCGGGCCCGCCAAGACCCTCGCCTGAGGCCGGGCCTGCGCCCCGGCCGAAGATCCCCCGGTCGTCGCCCAGCCGGTCCTCCTAGCGCTCGCCCTCCCAACGGACACCCCGCAGGCTGGAGGCGGGGGCCTCCGGGGGAGCGGCAGCCGCCCCTCCCCCCCAGCTGGGGGCGCGCATGGGTTCTGCCGCCGGGGTGCCACCCTGCGCCAGGGACGCCTCGCGCGCGCGCGGGGAGGGGCCCTCCACTGAGCCAGGCATTCGTTGCGGGCCCTCCGACCTCACCTACCTGCCTCCGCGCCCGGTTGATCGCGAAAGCGCGGGGTGTCCGGGGTGCCAGCCCTCGAGCACCACCCTCACGATCAACGGGCATGCGAGCGCAAGAAGTTCTCGGACTTCGGATACGTAAGCTGCTCCGCCAGCGCCCCGCAGTCGCCCAACTGGGACAAAAAGACCCCCGTCACCGCCGCGTGGCGCTGGTCGGGGTCACGGCCCCCTCCTGAGCCTGAGGAACCAATTGCCAAGGTACTCCAGCCGGATCATGTGGCACCAATCGCTCCTCCCCTGGAAGCCGCGGATGGCCCGTGACGCCTCGGTGGCCGGCTGGCTCCGGCGCCCGCGGCCCCCCCGCACGTCGACGCGCCCCTTCAAGCCCACCAGGATCCGACGGGGGGCTCCGTCCTGCTGCAGGGGGCGCCGCGGGACGATCAAGCCCGCCTCCGCGTCCGCACGCAGGCTCACTTCAGGACTCTGTGGGAGCTGCGCATGGAAGGCGGCACGGCCCTCCACGCCCAGGAAGATGGGGGCCCCCCGATCCGCAGCCAGGCCATGTCCAGCGCGCGCGTGGAGTGGCGGATGTCCACCCTAAGACGCTGCTGGTCACTGGTTCCCAGCTCGAGCGGGAGGTCCTCGGACCCGCCTCCCTCCAGCTCGGCAGAGCGGATGATGAAACGGACCCCTCCCACGCATAGCTGGACCACCCATGTCCGCGCGAAGGTGCAATCGCCTCCCCCGAGACCCGGGAAGACCCGGCGGTACTCGTACGACTGCACGAACGCGCCCGACGGGCCCACCAGCGCCACGCAGGTCTCCCTCGAGTCGATCCCATGGAAGGTTGGAGTGCCGTTCGCGGTGTCGACGACCGCCGTCAGGGAGGGTCCGCCGATGTCCGATCGCCTCACCTCCGGGCGAAGATTCCGCCAGTGGCGCGGCCCCCCGAGCTCTTCCTCCGGCCCGGGGCCCGCGGCCGCCTCCTCCTCCAGCTCCACATCCCCGCTCCTCTGCCCGGCGGACGCGGGCGTGGCCTTGCTCGCTCCCGGAAGGGCGACCTCCCGCACGCGTCGCTCGCGGATCAAGCTGCGGGACTTCCTCGGGTCGGGATCCTCCGGCCGGCAAGGGCCCCCCCCCCCCTAGGCGTCGGCACTCGCAAGCGCGATGCTGGGCCATCGTCTGGTAGGCGAAGCCCTGCCAGACCCCGCCCAGGCACGCGCGCTTCGCTGGCCCCCGACGCGCCGCCTCCCAGCGGGCGCCCCCCTTCCGCACCACCTCGGGGGGTTCTCCAGTCTGGGCCGCCGCAACCCCGCGGTGGTCGGGAGTCGGGAGGCCGGGGGGCGCTTTGGCAGCCTCGCGGCCGATCGCGGGCCCTCGCCAGCCGCCGAGGGCCCGCGGCGTCTGCCAACGCCGGGGGGTCTCTGGCGCAGTAGCGCACCAGCGCTATTTCTCGCTCGCCAGGCGGCGGCACCCCCTCCCCAGCCCTCGCCGCCCGGCAGGCGCGCCCCGCCGTCGCGAACAGGAGCTCCCCGACAAGGAAGCCCCGCAGGGCCTCTCCGCCCCCCGCGCGGCCACGACCAGGTGCGCACCCGACCCGGGAAGGCAGCTGCAGTAGGCAACAAACCTCGGCACCTGGTTCCCTCCCACGCGGAGGGTCTCCGGAGCGATCTGGGCGCGCACGCAAGGGCGGCCCTCGACGGGTCTGCCGCATATCGATCTCCGGTCGGACGCTCCGCCGAGCCACCATCACGGCGGGGAGCCGAGGCGAGCCCGACCCGCCCCCTCCTCTCCCGCCCCTCTCTGCCTTCTTCTTTCTTTCCAGGCTGCTCGAGTCTGCGTCGGCGCCGCGGCTTCTCTTCGTGGGGGCGAGAGCGAAGCGGCCCTTCGCCGCGCGGGCGCTCCGCCGGCTCGCGCCCGCCTCTGCCAGGAGCCCCTCGCGCGCGCCACCGTTCCGCCGCGGGAGAGGCCGCGCCCCCACTTGCCCGAGCAGCGCGGGCAGAACTTCCCCGCGCAGCAGCATAGGCAGACTCCGTCCGGGATGCACTCCCCGCGCCCCCTCTTACCCCAGTCAGCGGCTAGCCAGCCCCTGGGGCCCCTGGAGCTCCCCCCAACATTCCAGTTGGCGGCAGCCATGCCTTCATAGTGCTTGCCCTCCCCTTCGCGCCTTTACCTTTGCCTTTTCCAGACAGCGCTGGCCCCCCTTCGCCCAGCCTGTCCTCCGCCCGGGGCCTTCCTGGGGTGCAGGTTCGGAAGAACGTCTTCATATCCGCGACGGTGGCGCGTAGCGGATCCTGGGTGCCATTGAGGCGCTCAATGCAGAAGCCCCCCCGGTTGGCCCTCATCCAAGGGTCGCCCAGGGACGGGCCCTTCGCCCCCACAAACTTGTGGATGCGAGCCTCCGGGGGCGGAGCGCCTCACAGCGCGGGCAGGACTCCTCTTCCCCGGGAATCATCTCATTACACCGGGGGCACGGCCAGCCGCAGGGATCGTCCGGTTCCGCGCCCTCCAAGGGGCCCCCACCGCCCGCTTCCGGCGGTCGGCGGCGGCTCCGGGAGCGGGCGCCGTGGCTCTCCTGCGCCTCCGGGGCCTTGGAGGCTGAGCCGGCCCCCTGGCGCGCACCCCGACGAGGTTCCCCGTCCGGCTCCTTCAGAGGGGGCCCCCGCGCACGCGCGCTCGCTCGGCGATCTTCTCGCAGCGCCTCGCGGGAAGCCTCCCTTGTCGGCGGGGCGGAAGAGGTGCTGGGCCCGTCCTTCAGCGGCGTTCACGCCCTGCGGTCGGGCGGGGCCGTCTTCTCCCGCGGCGGGCGCAGCCTTTGCTTCGGCCCCTTCTCCTTCCTCCTCCCTGCGTCTCCCCCCGGCCCGTTCTCCGCCAGCCCCCGACTTGGCTTTCCCCCCGCCTCCTCACGTTCGGTTCGACGGTCGATCTCCCCCCCGCCCTCTGCCAGGCGCGGGGCGCCGCCTCTCCTCTCCCGCTGGCGGGCCGCGGGGAGCCCCCTCGCGGGGGATCGGGGCGCGCGGTCACCGGGGCGCACCGCCGATCCTGTCGGAGAGCGCGCGGACCCAGAGGGGCGCCGGCGCCACCCCTCCGTCGAAGGGGCTCCTGAACTTCGCCCCCTGGCGCCCTGGGCCGCGGCGGCCTCCTGGCGGCGCGGCCCCGCTCGACCGCGGGGCGGCTAGACCTCCCGGTTCCTCGACGGCGGGCTCCACGAACGGAATCGGCGCTTGGACTCCTTCCCTCCAGACGTCGGCCTGGACTCTCTGAGCCTCTCGAGAACCCGAGCGAGCCCTCCTGCTCGTCCGACGCTGCCCCTCCTTGGCTGGCTCCCGAGAGGCCCCCTCGCGGCTCGTGGCCCTCCTCGAGACCCGGGCTGGCCCCCGCGCCCGGCGGCGGCCCTCCTCTTCTCCCCCACTAATATCACGACCCCGCCCCGGGGGAGCTCCCGGCGCCGCTAGACTCCACATCCGGATTTGCGGCGCGCGCACCATCGAATTCATCAGGAACCAAGCAACGGTCCACATCGAAATCAAGCCCCTATGCCCCCAGCCTGCCTTCTCCTTGGCGCACCCGTGCGTCTGCACCGCCAGGAACCACCGGCGCCGAAAATCCTTGGAGGCCCTACCAGCGTTCTCGAGGGCCTCCAGCGCGAGCGTCTCGTCCTGGAGGATAGCCAAGCGCACCTCACCTTGCAGGAGGTCCGCCATCTTCGTCTCTGGAAGACCCCTTCCCGCGGTAGCCTCAACCGGCTCCAGCCCCCTCCTCTTTCCCCCTTTCATCGTTTCCGGTGTGGGTCCAGGGCATCCTGTTACAGGGGCCCCCATCGCCCCCACGTGGGTGGGATGGGTGGGAATGCATGGCCCGCGCCGTCCAATGCGGTTCCTGGAGCGTGGAGTCCGCGGCGGCCCACGCCCAGGCCTCTGGCCGAGGCCCCAGCGCCCCCCCCCGCCAGCTGGAGCGGCCCCTTCCTGCCGGGGGAGCGCGCGGAGGCGCGCGGAGGCCCCGGCCTCGGGGGCGACCAAGATGTGGACGGTCACGCCGGACAACCGCGCCCCTGCAAAGGCTCGGAAAAAGCGGCAATACGGAGGCCAGGTCCGCCTCCAACTGCTTCCACTCTGGCTCTCCAGCCCGGGCGCCGCTCCGCCGGGCTTCGACCAGGAGCCCCAATCGGAGGGACGTTGCGAGGGCATGGGTCTCCTCCACCGCGGGGGGGGGGACCGGGCTGCCAGGCTGAGCACCATGCACTGGCCCGACTCCGTTGCCTTCTCCAGGAGGTCCAGGATTTCTCGCAGGCGCTGGGCGTCTGGGCCGGGGGATCGGGGCGCGCGGTCACCGGGGCGCACCGCCGATCCTGTCGGAGAGCGCGCGGACCCAGAGGGGCGCCGGCGCCACCCCCCCGTCGAAGGGGCTCCTGAACTTCGCCCCCTGGCGTCCTGGACCGCGGCGGCCTCCTGGCGGCGCGGCCCCGCTCGACCGCGGGGCGGCTAGACCTCCCGGTTCCTCGACGGCGGGCTCCACGAACGGAATCGGCGCTTGGACTCCTTCCCTCCAGACGTCGGCCTGGACTCTCTGAGCCTCTCACCCGAGCGAGCCCGCTCCTGCTCGTCCGACGCTGCCCCTCCTTGGCTGGCTCCCGAGAGGCCCCCTCGCGGCTCGTGGCCCTCCTCGAGACCCGGGCTGGCCCCCGCGCCCGGCGGCGGCCCTCCTCTTCTCCTCCACTGATATCACGACCCCGCCCCGGGGGAGCTCCCGGAGCCGCTAGACTCCATATCCGGATTTGCGGCGCGCGGACCATCGAATTCATCAGGAACCAAGCAACGGCCCACATCGGAATCAAACCCCTATGCCCCCAGCCTGCCTTCTCCTTGGCGCACCCGCGCGTCTGCACCGCCGGGAACCACTGGGGCCGAAAATCCTTGGAGGCCCTACCAGCGTTCTCGAGGGCCTCCAGCGCGAGCGTCTCGTCCTGGAGGATAGCCAAGCGCACCTCACCTTGGAGGAGGTCCGCCATCTCCGTCTCCGGGGGCCCCCTTCCCGCGGTAGACTCAAGCGGCCCCAGCCCCCTCCTCTTCCCCCCTTTCATCGTTTCCGATGCGGGTCCAGGGCCTCCCGTTACAGGGGCCCCCATCGCCCCCACGTGGGTGGGCTGGGTGGGAAGGCATGGCCCGCGCCGTCCAATGCGGTTCCTGGAGCGTGGAGTCCGCGGCGGCCCACGCCCAGGCCTCTGGCCGAGGCCCCAGCGCCCCCCCCCGCGCTGCCTGGCGAAAGCAACCCAGGCCCCCCCCAGCTGGAGCGGCCCCTTCCTGCCGGGGGAGCGCGCGGAGGCGCGCGGAGGCCCCGGCCTCGGGGGCGACCAAGATGCGGACGGTCACGCCGGACAGCCGCGCTCCTGCAAAGGCTCGGAAAAAAGCGGCAACTGCCGCAGTAGGGGAGGCCAGGTCCGCCTCCAACTGCTTCCACTCCGGCTCTCCAGCCCGGGCGCCGCTCCGCCGGGCTTCGACCTGGAGCCCCAATCGGAGGGACGTTGCGAGGGCATGGGTCTCCTCCACCGCGGGGGGGGGGACCGGGCTGCCAGGCTGAGCACCATGCACTGGCCCGACTCCGTTGCCTTCTCCAAGAGGTCCAAGATTTCTCTCAGGCGCTGGGCGTCTGGGCCGGGGGGGAACAGGTGCTCGCCCCAGTCAACGCAAGCCCGCGCCTCCCTGTTCCTGTCCCGCACGGCACACTGCCGCACACTAGGCTGGCCTGGCGGGGGGGGGGCCCTGGCGCCCCCTCGGGGTCTCCAAAGCCCGCCGTGCCCCCCTCGGCCTCCGCGGCGGGCTCCGCGCCGCCTCCGCCGCTTCTGCCTTACCTGGCCTTCGCCATTCCTTTGGGGGGCCTCTGGCCGCCTGCGCCCCCAGCTTGGCAACGCGACTGCCTACCGCGCTGGCGGGAACCACCGGGCGGCCGTCCAAGCCCCCAAAACGCAGGGCGACCGCCCTGGTTTGCCACGCCAGCGTGGAGAAGCCCCGGGACTCGAACTTCCGGCGGGCACCCTGGCCCCCCTCCGACAGCTGCTGCGGCCGCTGAAGGGGGCGCAGATCCGCCCCTCCGCGGTCTCGGAGCGCCGCGCAAGGCCCGCCCGGCGAACGGCCTCCGAGCACGCCGCCCCGATGGGACAGGACGTTGCGCCTGCCTTCCGCGCGCGGGCCATCTCAGAGGCGACCCCCCCCCGCGTCGGTCTCTTTCCTGGCGACGGTGCGGGACTGGAAGATACCCTGGAGCCTCCCATCTGGAATGGCAAAGGAAATCGCTGGCGCGGGACCTCTGGGGGGTTGCGGGGACAACCCCTGCGCTCGCCCATCGTCGGGTCCTGGTTGCCGAGCTCGCGCGGGGCACCCCTCAGGCCCTGGCGGAGGTTCCCCCACCAGTCCCACCAGAGTTCCTCCCAAGCGGAGTAGATGTCGGCCTCCGACGACTGGTGATTATCCCCGTTGTTGAAGCGGATGAAGTAGGCCAGGGTTTTCACCTGGCGATGCCCCCCCTGTGAACGAGGCAGAAGGCCTGGGCCTCCAGCTTGGCCTGGTCGATCCACGCGAGGGTCTTGGACGACGCGGGTCGCTTCACCGTGCGCGAAGGGCCCGGATGGGGCGCGCACCTCTCGAATCCTCCGAAGCCCGCCCGAGGGAGGTCGGAGGCCCCCAGGGAGCGCGCGGGGATCGGCCTCGCGCCCCGCCCGCCCCAGCCGCAGGAGGCAATCCCATGGCAGATCCGATTCTGGAGCAGGACCGGGAACCCCGCAGCGGCGAGGGGCATCCGATGGCAGCCCCCGCCGCGGCGCAGGGCCCCACGCAAGTCACGGCCGAGCGGTGCGCATGGGCGCCAGATAGCGAGGGAGGCTGCGCTTCAGGTAACCCAGGGCCCCCATCGGCGTTCTCGGCGTCGCCCCCCCCCATCCAGCGCGCGTAGCCCAGGTGCTGGGCCAGCAGCTGCGTCGCGACGTCGATCAGCCAGCCCTCCGCCAGTCTGCGGCGCGCCAGGATTGGCGCCCGCTCAGCTTGGGGCGGCCCCGATCAACCCGAAAAGTGCGTCGCCTGAGCTCTTTCCTCGCGGCGGGCCCACCTGCCCCCCCCCCATGCGGCCAGAAAGTCGGGAGGGCCCTGGACCTCCCAGGCGGCGCGGGGCCACCCACGAAGGTTTGCAGCGACCCCGAGGAGACGCCCCCCGGAGCAGGCTGAAGCGTCGCCCCTCCCCCCCCCCCTTCTCCACTCCGCGCACGATCGCCTCGAGGGGCGGGGCTTCGCGCGGGGGTTCGGCGCGCGGGGCGCGGGGTCCCCGGGCGGCTCTCGGGCCCCCCATCCACGCGTCGGGCGCAAGAGTGGCGCCGGCGATCCTCCGCCCGCGAATCGATGATCAGGCCTAGCTCCGTCGCTGGGCACCTTCTCCCTGAATGGGTGACCAACTCCGCGAGGGCATCGGCGCCCGCCCGCGCGATCTCCTGGAAAGCGGCCGGGGCCCCCTCCTGGAGGAGAGCGGCAGCGCGCCCCCCATCCTGCGGGAGCGAAAGGGTGACCGAGAACTGGGCGTCTAGGGCCCCTATAGACCACCGCCTCCTCCAGAGGGTGCCGCGGGACCGCGCAGCTCTCCCGCGGGTCGTCGAGCACCCGGGGCCCCCTGGTCAAAGCGGAGGCCCCCCGGCGGATGCACCCGCGGCAGCGCCGCCCCCCACCTCCGCAGGGACTGCCAGCGGGTCTGGAGCCGCGGGTGGCACTGGCGGCGGGTCCTAGGAGAACGAAGGGCGGCTCTCTTCTCCAACCACCGCCCAGGCGCCTTCGGCGGCGGCCTCCACGCGGGCAGGGCAGGCCCGCGGCTCCCCCACCCATCGGACACCCATCTCCGCGCAGCCTGGGCAGGCCTGGCAACGGAACCGAGACCATCGCTTCACGTACTGATCCTGGTTCAGCAGGCGCAGGGGGGCGAGAGCTCCTCCGGGGCCTCTCCCCTAGCCTGTGGCGTCCGAGAACTGTGCGCCATTACTCGCCAGGAAGGTGGGGGGCCCTTCCGCTGGGTTCGAGCAGGGACCCCGCAGTCCGAGGGAGCAGAGCTGGCCCCCCGGATTCTCTAAGGCGGTCTGGTCCGCTCCACAATTGTCTCCGACTGCATGGGCTTCGCTTCCAGAGTCGGACTGGGGATTCCGGGATTTCCACCATCCGCATCTCCATCCGGGCCTCCGCCGGTCAGGGGGCCGCCTGGGGGGGCGCCAACGTCCCGGAGGAGGCCCCAGGTCAGGGCCAAAACGCACGGATGAGCCACACTCCCAGCCACAAGATGTAGCGCCATGAAAACCGCGCGCGCGGAGGCGTTCTCCAACTCCTTCCGCATCTAAAGGCAATCCACCGCGTGACCGCAGTAGAAGACCTGCTCGGATTTACGAGCTCCAAGAAGGCGATGCCCCTCCGCCCTCCGAAGACGCACCGCGCGCCCCCGGATTCGACAGGAAAGCGTTCGGGAAGCGGCAGGCGCACCACCCACGCCCGCGGGTCGCCGTGGCGAGGAAGTCGGCAGTGGCGGCCTTGTCCGTCTCAGGGCCACTCCAGTCCACCAGGCTTGGGCCCCCCTCCCCGCCGGGGTCTCCGCGACGTCGCCAGGCCCGCACCAGGAGGACGAGGTTTGGGCGCACACCTCGTTGGCGAGGAAGGCCAGGAAACCTCCAGGAGGCCCCACCCTTCCTGGCCGAGCAAGCCCCGCAGGGCCTCTCCGAGATGGGACACCAACCAGTCCCGCGCCTGCACCCGCAACGGGACGCGGGGATCGGTGAGCCGCGGGCCTTCGCCGCCCGGCGAGCCAAGGCGACGTCATGCGTACTCTGGCTGGCCCCTCCTCGGGGCTCCACCGGGCCTGAAAATCCTGCAGCCAAGCGCGGGTGTCCTGCCACCAGCGCGAGGCTTGCTCGACTCCGTCCACCCCCAGCCCTGGCACCAGTGCCCAGCGCCCTCACCTCCGGCCCCGGTATCGGGAGGTGTCCAAGGCGGCACCTGGGCACCTTCCACCTGACCCTCACCTCCTGCCCCGACAGGATCCGGAAAGGGTCGCCCTGCGCCGAGGGCTCCGCGTCGGGTGAATCTTCTCCGCCCCGCACCCCGCAAGCTTGAGTCCTCAGCCTCCGCGGGCTCGAGCACCTCTTCTGCGGGGGAGAGGTCACCAACGGGTTCATCCGAGGGCTGAGGGGGGCCCAGCCCGAGCATCTCCTCCATTCCCTGCCCGGGGGACAGGCGACGACGCGGGGGATAGCCCGTCGCCCAGCAAGGCGATCCCAGCTACCACTCCTGCGGCCGTTCCAGCCACGCGAGCGGGCTGGCTCCCGGGCGGGCGCGGGGCTCTGGGGATCCACCCACCATTCCCACCAAGGTGATAAGAAGGCCCCCTCCTGGGGGCCGCATGAGTACAGGGCCCGCGCCGCGCGCGCGGGCCCCACGCAAAAAGCAGCAGCCCAAAACCTCGATGGCTGCGGAGAGAAGGAAAGGAGAGGAGAGAGCGCCCTGCAAGGAAGGGGGGGCATCCTTCCGCTTAAGGAAGCACAAACGAAACCATTGCCACAATGTTGCTTCGCCCGTGTTTCTCATCGCCGTCGACGAATGCTCAGCACGGCATGGGGTACATGATTCCTGCGCGAAAGCCAACTCATCGAAATAGCACGTGCTATGACCATGAAACTGACATGCAAACGGCGCTTGCATGTCACGAATTGCTACAAACTCCATGGTGTCAATGAACCTTCTGGCCTTGCAAGCCGAACTTGGTCACAAATGATGTGGACGCTCGTCCGGTTTGTGGTGGCACTGGACGAGATTGTCGCTGTTACGCTGCGACGTGTTGCCCGCAGGTTCTGCCCTGGTCAACTTGCTTGTGGATGATGCGCCGTCAGCATCAGCACTACTCGGCATAGATACCGCTGCAAGCTGGTGACGTAAAATCCGCCTTCCTGTACCAGTTGCAGCTTCCAGTTTCCACTGTTATAGTTTTGCTTATTGCTGCTTACTGCTCCTTGTTACAGTTCTGCTTCTTGCTGCTTACTGTTCCTTTTTGATGGACCGCGCGAGGGGGGGAGGCCCAAAACAGGCATTTTTACCACGCCCTGAGCGTGTTGTCTGACGTGCTGGGGTGAGTAAAAATTGACACCCCTCACGCAGATCGGCGGAGACAGAGTCCAAAAACACATGGGATTTGCCACATTTCTGAAATTCGGTGGCCCCCCTCACGCAGATCGGCGGGGTCAGGGTCCAAAAACACATGGGATGTGCCACATTTCTGAAATTTGCTGGCATCCCTCACGCAGATCGGCGGGGTCAGGGTGCAAAAACACATGGGATTTGATACATTTCTCACATTCGGTGGCACCCCTCACGCGGATCGGCGGGGTCAGGGTGCAAAAACATAAGGGATTTGCCACGTTTCTAAAATTCGGTAGCATCCCTCATGCAGATCGGCGGAGTCAGGGTCCACAAACACTTGGGATTTACCACATTTCTGAAATTCGGTGGCCCCCCTCGCGCAGACCGGCAGGGTCAGGGTCCACAAACACAAGGAATTCGCCACATTTCTGATATTCGGCGGCACCCCTCACGCAGATCTGTAGGGTCAGGGTCCGAAAACATGAAGGATTTGCCACATTTCTGAAATTCGGGGGCACCCGTGACGCAGATCCGTAGGGTCAGGGTCGAAAAACAAACAGGTCCCGACACTGCTTCACGGCGGCGCCCAGACCGAATGATTTAGCTTTTGCATCTCCCATTATCCAAGACAGGGGGCCGGCGGCATGGGACGAAGCCCTTACGGATTAATTGTCGTACCAGAGTGTCCGTCACTGCCGTAATCCTCGTACTTCCCAAAACCCGTTGCTGGTAGTACTGTGATGGTTGCTGCTCCTGGTGGCGATTTCCCGCAATGCTGTCGTCGTTCACGTCGACGAGAAGCATCGCACGACAAGGTGAAGTTGACTGGCCGAGTATCAGAATATGTTATCTCGATCGGCCCTCCCAATACATTCTGGAAGCAGGCTGGCAAACCCTGGCGGGCACGTCCAATTCTTCATAGCCAAACCGCATGTACGCATCATTACGAATCGAGCGAAAGCAGTTCACCCCAAATGGTTCCTATGGGTCCGCCGTGGGACGACAGCAGAGCACGAGCACGAGTGGTAGGAGGGGCGGATCACGAGGAAGGAAAGGGAGAAAACAGGGATCGGGAGATCACAAAGGCAATCCAAGCGGTCGCCGACAGGGCTGGGCAGCGCGACCAAAAAAATGGCACCAGTATCCCGAGGAGGAGAAAAAGGGAGCAGGATGATGAGAAGAACAAAGACCGCGCACGCGTCAGCCAGCCACGGCATAACCCTGGATACTCGCGACGATCCCACACGAGCGGGGGACGAAAAGGGGGAAAGCATAAACTACTAGAGCCGAGACGACCCAAGCGCCACACCCACAGGAAGCGGCCTGGAATATCGAACCTCCGAGCGGCGGCACTGTATAATGAATCTGAATATGCAATGAAGGAAGAGACGAAACGACGTCGGGAAGAGGATGCTGAAGGCCCACTTGCCATGCCGCATGTGCGGGTGGGCCACAACGCACGCACTCACAGGATGAACGCGCGTGGCGTCGTGGCTGGAATCGCGAAGCCGGTCGGAGGCGTCTGCGGCAGGCTTGCACACGGAAAGCAGCACAGGCGGCGACAGCCCAGCAATGAGCCAAAGCGAGCCTCGCAGTCAGCCTCTGGCTCGTGAACTGGAGGACCCGCTGCGATGCTCAGGCCGATGAAGTCCTCGAGCTGGCAAATGCAGGCGCGGCAGGGTCAGCCCCGAGCAGCGCGCTCGGAATGCGCGCGGATCTCCGCACGCTGCGTACGTGTGTGGAGCCTGATCCTCGGCGGAAACGGAGGCAGTACGGAGCCCGCGCTCCGAGTCTGCTGGCCGCCGGCTGCCCAACTATTCATCGCCGCACGAAATGTCGCGGACAACCAGCATGGAGAGGCGGAACATGTGCTTCCAGAAGGACTCCAACCGGCGGCCCGGCAATGCCCGAACCTGACAGTGGTCCAATCTGCGGCGAAGGTGGATCTGGGCGTCGATCTCAAGCGACGGCCGCGACGTCCTGCTGACCTGACTTTGCGATGCCGTCTGGTTATGGCGGTCGTCGCTGACGTTCAGCTCGCAGCGTCCACGTCCCGTCTACCGCGCACCATGCCGCTGAGACATGATAAACGTTGCGATGAGCGAGTGGATGACTAATCATAGACACGTAGTTCCAGTGCAAGCCAATCTGCAGCCGTCGAGCCATCGCATATGGCGTATCGTGCTTGCTGCTTACTCTAAAGCTCACTTGTCAGCCAGAACAGGAAAGGATGGCCAGGGGAAGAGGGCGAGATGAAAAGGGATGCAGAGAAGGAGGCAGGAGGAAGGAGGGAGGCAGATCACGGGCATTCCCAAACTCGGGGAGGTGATGAGGAAGAACAGATTGAATTCACATGTTGGGTGAGCAGGGAAAGGACGCCAACTCACCAAACTGCAATTCGCCGGCCCAACGGGCCAGGGCGTGCTAAGATCTCCGGTACCTGGTTAACAGTATTTCTAATTCGCGCGCGCGGGGCGGCCCCTGGGGGTCCCCGGACGAAAAATACCCCGGCAAGGTCCCGGCAAGGTCCCGGCAAGGTCGGGTCAGAGATGCCGGAGTTCTGTTACAGGGCCCCAGGACGGGCCAAGAGGTCCCCAAGAAGCCTCCAAGACGGTCCAAGAGGGCCCTGAGACGGCCAAAGATCGCCCGAAGACGCCCAACAGGGCCCCAAGACAGCCCAAGAGGCCTCCAAGACGCCCCAAGGGCCTTCCAAGAGGCCTCCGAAGAGGGCCCCAAGAGGCCAAAATCGTTGATTTTCATTTTTTTTTTCTATGTTTTTTGCGTTCTGGCTTTTTCGGCTTCCGGACGCTCCAAGACGGCCCAAGAGGCCCCCAAGACCTCTCCAAGGCGGCCCACGAGGCTCCCAAGACGGCCCCGGAACGGCCCAGGAGGGCCCCCAAGACGGCCCAAGTGCCGCCCAAGACGGACCAAGAGGCCCCAAGACGGGCCCAAGAGGGGCTCAAGAGGGGAACCGAGAACTGAAAAATCGAGCCCTCCGCCCCAGAAGGCGCCCAGGAGGCCCCAAAAAGGCCCCAAGAGGCCCCCAAGAGGCCCCCAAGACGCCCCAAGAGGCGCCCAAGAGGCCCAAAAGAGGCCCCAAGAGGCCCCAAAACAGCCCCCAAGAGGCCCCAAAACTCGGCTAGCCCACAACGGTGCGACAATATGGGCCGGCGGAATGAGCGAAGCGATTAAATAATTGGCACGACCCCCGACTCAATGAAAGAGAGAGCGCGCAATAACAATGTGGCGGTTTAGATTGGCAGCGGCGCCTGGAGTCACCATGTAGCGCGTGAGGCCAGCTCGACGCATCCTGTGCTCAATGCACCTGATCAACTGCCTGCGCGGATCCTGGTCGTGAGTAAGGACACACATCCGAGCGTGCCGGTACGACAAAACAGGCAGCACATTGCAAGCCAGAATATATTGATTTCCGTCGGCTGCCATCGCAGTTCGTTTCGATATCTCGGGCCCTGTGCCAGCAGAAAACACAGAAGCCTCGGTGTTGATACTATCGGACTCCGCTTCGGCCTCCACCTCACGCCTTCTGTCGGGGTCCCCGTCGTCGATATAGAAGCGAGCTTTGAGTCCCTCCGCGATCTTCCCGCAAGGAGCCGCGGAGCTCCACCAAAGCTGGGCCTCCTCTCTGCAAATTCTCAAGATATCCTCCGCGTCGTCCTGCGGCGGTGCCAACGAGCGGGAAGCGAGGAGCGGGCCCGCAGAGCGTTTCGGCACCCCTAGGACCAGCTCTCCCCCTCCCCTCCTTCGCCCTGCACCTCATTCCCCAATACCTTCGCATTGTCCTCACCATCTTCGCCATCCTCCCCAAAGACAATCATCCTGCTTATCCTAGTTCACATCATCATACTCATCCTCACCTTCCTCCTCCTCTTCCCCAACCTCCTCCACCTCATCCCCCTCCTCTTCTGTACCGTCTGACAATTTCCTTTGTGCTCGTAAGCAGCTGGGCATCCCCATCCTCATCATCAGATTGTGTATCGTCCGACTAACTCCACCAGCACGTACTGTCCCCCCCTACTCCCACTGATCCTCTTCGTCATCATCCTCATATTAGTATGTCCCCTCCTTCTCCTCCTACTTATCCTCCTCCGTCTCCTTGTCCTCCACCTCTCCCGCCACATCTTTCCACTCAACTGTATAATTCAAAGGCATCCTGTTTACATCCCCTCTCGTCCGCGTACTCATCGTCATCACCATCAGTATCGCAACATTGGCAGGGCAGTCCGCAGAATCGTCATCGTAATCCGACCCATAATTCCCTACATCGATATCTTCACCGTTACCATAACCAAGACCAACGTCAACATCACCATCATCGTAATCCGCGCCATTCTTTTTCCCTACCTAGGCTCTGCCTAGAAGGGTTCTTACTCTCTTAGCTTAAAGGGGCCGGGCAGTGCAACACGCCCCGGGCGGTTCCCCCAGTCCCCTGGGAGCGGTTCCCCCCAGTCCCCTGGGAGCTTTAGCTTTAGCTTTAGCTTTAGCTTTAGCTTTAGCTTTAGCTTTAGCTTAGCTTTATCTTAGCTTTAGCTTAGCTGTAAATTAGCTTTAGCTCAGCGTTTCGCTTAGCTTTTCGTTTAGCGTTTAGCTTAGCTTTAGCTTAGCTTTAGCTTAGCTTTAGCTTAGCTTTAGCTTAGCTTGAGCTTAGCTGTAGCTTAGATTTAGCTTAGCTTTAGCTTAGATTTAGCTTAGCTTTAGCTTAGCTGTAGCTTAGCTGTAGCTTATATTTAGCTTAGCTGTAGCTTAGGTTTAGCTTAGCTGTTGCTCAGCTTTTGCTTAGCTTTAGCTTAGCTTTAGCTTAGCTTTAGTTTAGCTTTAGCTTAGCTTTAGCTTAGCTTTAGCTTAGCTTTAGCTTAGTTGTGGCTTAGCTTTAGCTTAGCTTTAGCTTAGCTTTAGCTTAGCTTTAGCTTAGCGTTACTGTTACTAGTAATGCTGCTTTCCTAGGGGTTCCAACTCCTAGGTAGGGTCGCACTGGGATAATCTTCTTGGCAATCCCCCTCCTCATCATTCGCTTCAGCCTCCGTCTCAGGTCACCCTCCACCCACACGGGAGCAAAACACAAGTCTCACCTTTCTCCTATCGCCCACCCGCCACGACGCCAGGGGGCGTCCTGCCTGGAGCCGAAACACGAGCCGCCTGCATGAAGGAGCATCGGCTCAGCATGCGCAGCTGGAAAGATCCCTCCGAAGACAAAACCTGAGCACTCTGACCACCAAAAGAAGTTTGGTGGCCAGAGCTTACTGCGGTGAAACACATGCTGGTCACATAGATTGTTGGCGGTCACCAAGAGTACCCTGGACACACTATGCGGTGAAGCACATGTTTGTCGAATCCATCGGGGGCAAGGGAGGCTTCTGGTCGTCCGTGGGAAGCTCCTGGGCCCCCGCCAGCAAGCCTACATCAAGGCCACCATCGTGAACAGCAAGACTGCGACTCTCCAAACAGCAGTAGCACCCAGGTGTTCTTGCCCCATGTTGATAATTGGGCACGTCCTCCCAAGTATGTGTCTCGGCCACGGGTTGCGCCCGTGGTTTACGCCAAAGGTTGTGCCTATGGGTTGCACCTGCCCCTCCCGAGGATTCTTCGCGGCCATCAGCTGCGCCCATGAATTGCGCCTCCCCCCGAGGGAATGTAGTGACCATGCGTTGCGCCCATGGGTTACGTAGTAGGGTTCGCTTAGTTGTAGCGCTGATCCTCCCGAGGATAATTCGTGGCCATCGGTTGCGCCGCTGGGTCGCGCCGTACATTGCTCCCATGGTTGCGCATGTCTCCCCGAAGAGGTTCCATGTCATCAGGCTGCGTCGAGGGGCCGATGGGTATCGCCCATGGGTTGTGCCCGTGGGTTGCGCCCACGGGCTGGGCATGTCAGGTTGCACCCATCTGCTGCGCTATAGGTTATCGCATTGGTCGCGTCGATCCTCCCTGGAATTATTCGTGGCCATAGGTTTCGACAATGGGTTGCACTTGTCTCCCGAATGGCTATTTCTCTGCCACAGACTTCCCCCATTGGTAACGCCTGCGAGTGGGTGGAAAGGGTCAAGGATCCTAACCCGCCCAATGGAGACTAGACGATGCTGAGAGTGTCCACTCTCAGCCAAGAGTCGAGCCTCACCAATATCAGTGCCAACATCAAAACCCAGACGACGATGGATGATAACAGAAATGAGGTGATATGGGGGAGCGCCTGTCCCTCGATAAGTTGCGACCATGGGTTACGCCATAGGTTGCGACAATGGGTTGCGCCCAATCTCCCCGAGAGGGTTTTTCGTGGCCGTGGGTTGCGCCAATCGGACGTCGACGGTGTCGAATAGGACTCCGACCTCGAACCGTGGAAGGACTTGATTCGCAGAGCTACCCGTGCAACTAAAGATCTCGCGACACGCTTCCAAATGGAAGAGAAGAAGAGACCATACCACAAGCTCAAACAAATGGCGGCAGGCAGAGCGAATAACAACTGAACCCCACCACAAGTCGACCAGGACTCGCTGGAGCTTGGAGGCATGATGCGCACAACCCTCGACCAACATAATGCAGACACGGTGGACAACGCAAGCGGTGGTGCGACGACAGATTACAACGTTTACAGAATACTACACCTGAAAAAACCGAAAGGTGCCGATACCGCTACTCCCTGGACCTCTCCTGGTGTGCGTTCTGACCAGGATTTCGACGCAAATCCAGCCGTGGCGACGAGGGCCTCCCCAGAAGGCGCGTGAAAGCAAAGACGAGGGAATGGTAGCGGTATGCGTACCTCTTCCTTCTCTGAGCATTGGGAGGTGCAAACGACAAATCATCGTGGGCGAATCTAGAAAAGGGCCCGGTCGCCCACACTTCTTCCTCGGAGCGAGTGCGTCCGTCGCGCCACACTGGTTTCAAGAGGTGTGAGTGCGCCAGGGTTCACACGGGGAGCGCGGAACCGAGAGACGGCGACAGGCGGTGCAGAAACAGAGGCGCAGCCTAAACCCTCCCTAGACATACTCGCGTCTTTTTGTTGTTGCCAAAGAAGCACAAAAAACAAAGGAAAATGGGTGGCCGTTTTCAGCCTCTGGAGGCCCTCGCTGGGCCTCGGGACCGTCAAACCCAAGGGGTGAAAAGCTGGCCCTGCGGAGTGGGTCGGGATTTCTGGGGACGCGTTTTGAAATTACCCTGGCAAAGCGCCCTAGTAGCGGCCAAGGTGAAGAGGGAGGACGAGAAGTAGAAAGTCGGCTATGCGGGACAGGGGTGAAAGCACGGCCATGTGCACTGTAATCTCTTTTCTGCCAGGGATCGTGGCCGTCCGGACCAAGCGGCATGGAGGCGAAGGCACGGCTCCCGAATAAACTGTGAGGAAGTCTCATGCGAAACGGCTGCCGCAACGGGCGGTCTCGGGCTCCCCGTCCCCCCTGTGAGACTGTTCTGCCTGTGGTCCTGCTTTACCACTGTGGGACCCTCTAGCGAAACGCTACTGGGAGAAAGTCAAGCCGTCGCCTGTCTAGTTTTCGGCCAGACGCACTTCTGAGAGATTTCTGGCCCACCCGCACTGCCCGTGAGGGGCCAGCGTGCCGCCGGCTGGCGGAGTCGCGCGCTCGCTCGCTCCCGACTTCACAATTTCCACGGAAGATCTCGGGAAGAACAGATGGTGGAAAAAAGAGGCTGAACGCGATCTTCATCTTCTTCTTATTATTATTATTCTTATTCTTCTTCTTCTTCTTCTTCTTATTATTATTCTTCTTCTTCTTATTATTATTCTTCTTATTTTTCTTATTATTATGATTCTTCTTATTATTATTATTCTTCTTATTATTATTATTATTATTATTATTATTTTTTTTATTATGCTTATTCTTCTTATTTTTCTTATTATTCTTCTTATTATTATTATTATTATTCTTCTTCTTATTATTATTCTTATTATTGTTCTTATTATTCTTATTATTCTTATCATTATTCTTCTTATTATTATTCTTATTCATCATCATCATCATCATCATCAT
The DNA here is from genome assembly GCA_963575745.1 of Prorocentrum cordatum. NCBI lineage: Eukaryota > Dinophyceae > Prorocentrales > Prorocentraceae > Prorocentrum > Prorocentrum cordatum. Next base: position 140,617 of record CAUYUJ010020190.1, read on the forward strand.
CATCATCATCATCATCATCAGCAGCATCATCATCATCATCAGCATCATCAGCATCATCATCATCATCATCATCATCATTATCAACAGCAGCATCATCATCGTCATCATCAGCATCATCATCATCAGCAGCATCATCATAATCAGAATCATCATCATCATCATCATCATCATCATCATCATCATCATCATCATCATCATCATCATGGTAATCATCATCATCATCATCAGCAGCATCAGCAGCATCAGGATCAGCATGAGCATCAGCATCATCATCATCATCATCATCATCGCCATCGTCATCATCATCATCATCAGCAGCATCATCAGCATCATCATCATCATCATCATCTGAACAATATTATTCATAATCATCATACAAAGTATGTCATCATCATCATCGGCATCGCACACATCATCATCAGCATCACCATCATCCCACTCATGTCATCATCATCATCATCATCATCATCATCATCATCATCATCATCATCATCATCGCCTTCATGTCATCATCAGCACCACCCACATCATCATCAACAACAGCATCGTCATCATCGTCGCACACGGTGGTTGAAAGAGTCGAAATCGCACGTGACGCACATTTGGGGGGCCGTCATGTTCACGGACGCCAGTGGGTTTTCCACTCATCGAAATGCACGACCACTTGGCAAACATGCACTGGTTCTTCCCTCGAGGCTGCTTTAGAAACTCCTGGCTTTCCAAAACACCTCGGAAAAGTAACATGCACAAAGACGGCCATAGAGGACACAGCGAACTCACAAAGCCACGAAGAGGGCTGTCGAGGAAAAAAGCACGAGAAAGACCGCTGAGGAACGGACGACATAACGCTTCCTTGCTGCAACAGCCAGCTATTAAATTGTCGTCATTTTCATCCTCTTCCTCCTCCTCCTCCACCTCCTCCTCCAACTACCATACTTCCTTGCTCCTTCTCCTTCCTCTCCTCTTCTTCTTTGCCACTGCGCGCAGGAAAAGCGGAAGCGACAGGTGTCCTCCGGAATGCAGCACTGCAGAACATACCGGGTCCAAATCCGTCGTACCCCCAGCTCAGCGTGGGAGTCGCTAGCACACGGAGGCCCATTGAAATGTCCCGACCTATGGAAGAAATATGACTCGTCAAACCGCTATCTGCGTACGATTGAAATTCGGAACCTGAGATATTATATGAAGGCCACGGGATCCCTCGACTAAATTTTAATTGAGATGCCCGACGAAGAAAATAAAGCATTGATTCAGAATGGGGAACACAGGTCGGCATGCTTATAAGCATCTGGAATAAACTCTTGTCGCACGCCCTTCTGCGAATCATCCAATAAACAGCGCCTCGCTTCTGCAAGCAGTGCCTGGGAGGGCCCGCACCCAGCATAAAGGAGCAGACGCGGCAACAAAGAGTATGAAGACGACTAGAAAGTCATACAACATGCTGAACATTGCATCAGTAAAAGTGCAACTAATGCATCACAACAACGTGCCGAAATACGAACATTAAAACGAAGAACTACAAGAATGATTCAAAAACGATACGCCCTTGCTTAGACTAACGTATTGTACCGTCGCAACGGAATACCATGGCCATGATTCGGGTTGATATTAAAAAAAAATGTGGCAAACATCCCGCCGGAACAAAACCTTAAAACGATTACTACGTGTGAAACATGTCGTTTCTTTGGCGAAATCTAGCGTGGCTGTGTCGACTTTGCATCATGCCCCTAGAATCACAATGTCAGGATTCCCAGCCGAACGAACGTATGCGAACCCAATGAACAACCCCACCTACCACTACATTCATACCCCCACCGCTCTTCATGCATCCCCCTTTTGATTCTCCTCGAATGCACTTGCCAGCCCCCACCTCATCTGGAAAAGACACTTGAAGTGCCTCTCGAATCATCTACTGCTCGCACGTGTGGCGCACAACAGTACAATCAAGGTTTGGTTTCATAACGCAAACATTGAGGTATGGGGCAATGAATGATCACCCTTCGAGTGCCAATCAATCAACAAACCAGTGAATGTACCAGCTCTGACTCCGAACTCATTCTGTATGATCCACGAGGTTAACCAAGCTGGTGGTATTGATGTGCCTGTACGCACTCACGCAATCACGCAATCAAACAAGCAATACTCTAGCAGGCAAGCAACAAAGCAATACGCAAGCAAGCATGCAAGCATGCAAACAAACAAGCAAACAGGCAAGCAGGCAAAAAACTAAGAAAGCCAACGAGCCTACATGCAAGCAGGCAGGCAAGCAGACAAGCAAGCGCATAAACGACTAACAGAATGAGAAGCAATCACGCAAGCGTGCGAGCAAGCAAGCACGCTGCAAAATGCGTGCGTAGACCACGCGTGCTGATATAATAATACTCTATTGCGCTACGAACGCACTACTACCAGTCTTCTGCTCTACTTCTGCACTGCTCGACTACGTCTCGATTATATGAATTACAACTCTGCTATTATACTACTCTGTGCAACTACATCACACGCACAACCAAGATGCGCAGCGAAGACAAGTCCGGTCCCGCGGAAGGGGGCGATGGACAAATACTTGCATGAATTCGTTAGGTTGCATGTACCTGGCAAGCCGTTTGGAGAACACTTGAAGCCCAAATGATCTGGAGACCAGTGTTGCCATAACTTCGAGCGAACCTGAACCTCACGCAAAGACAGCAGCGCATACATCAGAGGAACTACAATTATCCGGGATTTCGCCAACCGGGGGTTGGGACGTGATCCAGACATTTATTTTGGACAAGATTTCATTGACCCTGATCAAAGAATAATTGTAAGAATGCTCGAGGATCTGATAAACTCCCGTCCCGCCACAGCAACTCTTCGCTAAGTGCACAAATGGGGGATGGGGGGGCTCCTCAATCTCATGATCATGATGATGATCATGATACATCATCATGGTGAGGGGTCAACACGGTCATAGAAACATGGCGATACTAACCATCATAGTAGTGACTGCAATCACCACAATCCTTCGACGGTCGCCAACAGAGCAACCATGGTCGCGATGAGAACGGCATTGGCGGTCACCGGCAATCAACTCATCATGGGCCAAATGTCGAATGCGCGAGCGCTTCATCCGGCCCCATCTGCCCCGCCCGATGCCCATCTTCAATATGCAATATTCCAAAAAACGTACTTCTACCACAAGTATGTTGGTTCTGACCGACGGCGAAGACTGGCACGGACCAAGAAGGCAAGGAAATCGCAGGGGTATGACAGAAATCCCCCGACACATCGGAAGCTAGTACACACGTGTATATGTATATCTGTATATATGTATGTATGTATATAAATAAGCGTCTCTATATTTATGTACATATATGTTTACAAGTGAATGATAGATAGATAAATAGAAAGATTAGTGCGCGAATGAACTCCTCAAACAGTCTTTGCAGTGAAAAGACCCCACTTCTCTTCAAAAGAACTGGGCCAGTCTGCGGGCCCAGCGGCCCCGTTCCCGTCCATCGCCGCCCCATTTGTCCCAAAAACAAGCCCGTCTGCGGGCACGGCAGCCCCGTTCCTGTCCGTCGCCGCCCCACCCTGTTCGCATCGTTAATTTTGCATTGTGTCGCATTGCTTCCCATTGCTTCGCATTACTTCGAACTGCTTGCCATGTACTTGAACTGTTTTGCATCGCGTAACATTGTTTCGCATTGCTTCGCATTGTTTTGCATTGTTGTGCAGTGATTAGCATGTCCGCATTGCTTTGTATTCTTACATGTTGCTTTGCATCGCATTATTTCGCATTGCTTTGCAATGCGTTGCATTGGTTTGAAGCGCTTCGCGTGCATTGCATTAATTCGCACTGCTTTGCCCCACATAAACTGCACGACATTGAGTGCACTGCCTAGATTGCACCGCAATGATTCTCTTCTCTACACAAATATGATCAACCACCCACCCACCCAGCCCCCGAAGCATTGCTCCCCCATGGGATAGCTAACATGTGCTAGTGTCCCATCGCTCAGTGTAACTGTGTTTACATACAACCCCAGACAGGCTGGTATCGCCCCCGCCCCCACTCATCCCTGTCGAATAACACGGCGCGCACACACATTTATGAAAAAACATACGTGTTTCAGAATCCTTTGCAAAAACGGAACGAAGTCGACACGCACGCGTCGCCGCGCCCGCATGCAAATTGTGCATAAAAAAACGTGAATCGCGCAAGGATTTCTACCAACCAAATTCACGATAACCTACGCATTACTAACAATTGCCCAACATAACGGCTCCAAAATGCTAACCAGCGCGGACCCGACCAATGTGTTTCCAGCACGTCACGTGGCACAGTAGATGTGAAGCAAAAAATAGTGTACAAGCGTTGTTGTGCAATGTATGTTGTACAACATACGCTGTGCATTTTACATTGCGAAGTGTATGGACTGCCGTCGATGTCGTGCAATGCGTGTAGTGCTACCTCCGTTGTGTAATCTACGTGGTGCAAAACATGTTGCCAAACCTATGTGGTGCAAACAACGTTGTGCACCCTATGTGTGGCAGTCTCCGAGGTGCAATCCACGTGGTGCTATATACGCGGTGCAAATACCGTTGGTTCGCACTGAATTGTCAAATCCACTGATCGCGCAATCATCCCGCCCACCCAACCACAACTTTGCATGCAAGAACCACGCGGCAGCGATTGCGATAACTGCTTGGCACTGGCTGGCGCATCGCTACGGCCGCGCCAGCGCGCAGCCCCGCGCGCAGAGCAGCCAGCTAATCTGGCGCGAACGACGCGGCCGCGGCGGCGCTGACCTCTGGGGATTTCCCAGCGCGCATCGCTGGACGCGCTAACGCGCGGGCACTTCAATGCAAGTCGGTGACTCGGGCGGCGCCAGTAACGGCAGGCACGATGATGAGTGTAGCGATGCTGGTGACGACATTGACGAAGGCAACGGCAAGGCCAATGACGGCGCCGATGCTGATCACGCTGATGACGGTGATGGCATCCACGCATCGGCGATGAAAGATGCGAAACGATTTCAACGCGCGCGCGCGGCCGACGGGCGCGCGTTGCCCGCGCAATATTATAACACAGAGATCGCACCCCCACCCCCCCAACCACGCGCACATGGGCGTTCGACCGATTTCAACATGCGCACGCACGATACGCGTCCTTGTTCGAAAATGAACGTTGCAAAACCCATGGTGTTTGAATGAGTTCAGCCTGCGCGCGCGGCGACGCGCGCGCGCATTTCGCCCCACCCGTTGCGAGGGATTCTTGGAAATTGATGATTTTTGGCAAACGTGCGGGCGCAAAATCCTTCTGTTGCAAAAGATGGGGGCGGGAGAAGCCTGTCCCGGCGATATGATACGAACTCACATTGAGACCGAACGGCGGGCCAGGATCACGTAGACTGCGCGCCCCCAGAAGGGAAGTCCGGCCTCGGGGGGCGGCGCCCAGCCAGGGTCAAAAGACGAGCGGCGACGAGGCGGCAACGGGGCGGCAACGGCCGCCACATAGCCGCCAGACCGAAGACGCGGCCCAGACGACGGGCGGCGACGAGGACGACGGCGGCCACGCGGCCGCCAGACCGAAAACGCGGCCCAGTTCCTGAGAACTGAAGCAAGAATGCCTAAGTGCAAGCACTGTTTGGGGAATCCGCGCGTTTTTGCGAACCCACATCAAAAGCGACCAAGCGGGCCCATCACGCGCCCACGCCGGAATCGTTCGAACGCCTTTGCGCGCTTGGCAGGGATGACTGGCCCCTGTCAAAGAACGCTACGCGGACCGCTCGCCCGCGGCGGCCGCGCGCGCACGTCAAAATCCTTCAAAAACTTGTTTCGCCGACACCTGGGCGCCCCATCACCCTCGCCATCGACGCGAGCAGCATCGACGCCGACATTGGCCTTGCCGCCGTCATCGCCATCATCGTCACCATCATCGCTACTATCATCACCGCGTCCGCCACTGTCGACGTCGCCGCGACACCGCGCCCACCGGAGCACCGACCCGCCATGAACTGCCCACGCGTCAGCGCGGCCTGCGGGGCGCGCAGGGTAGTCCCCAGCAGTCAGCGCCACACCGGCCGCGTCGGCCGCGCCGAACTAGCTGGCCGATCTGCGCGCAAGCCTGCGCACTAGCGCTGTCGCATCGATGCACCAACCAGCGCCACGCACTCATCGCAATCGCCGCCGCGTGGGTTTTACGAACCAAGTTGCGGGCGGGCGGGCGGGGCGACTGCGCGAGCAGTGAATTTGACAGCTTCAAGCTCTGCAAAGTGGATTCCACAACATAGCTTGCACCGCGCGCGTTGGATGACCTTGCTTCGCGCAGCCCACGCTGGCCACCGCATTCCAAGACATGCCCCTAAATATGCGCACACACACACACACACCTGAATATATATATATATATATATATATATATATATATATATATATACACATACATACCATACATACATATATATACCTATATATACCTATATATATATATATATATATATATATACATATATATATATATATGAGAGAGAGATATATATATAGAGAGAGAGAGAGAGAAAGAGAGAGAGAGAGAGAGAAAGAGAGATCCACCGCCGCTTCACGATGGAAAATTGCCGCCTTTTTCCTCCAGAACCCGGGGGGGGGCCCCCACCCCCCTCCGAAATCCCCCCCCCCCCTGCTGGAACCCACCCCTCCCCGCCCCCCCCCCTCCCCCCGGCAAAACCCTCCCCCTCCCCTACCCCCCCCCCTCGAACTCGAAAACCGGGGGGGTCACTACCGGTTCAACCCCCCCCCCCCCCCCCTCGAAAACCGGAGGGGGGGGGTCACTACCGGTTCGAACCCCTCCCCACCCCCCCTCTCACCTCCAGCAAACGACTCCCGGTCCCTACCACCGTCCTCACCACATCCCCCACTGTTGTTCCCAGCACCACTGTCCTCACCACCACTGTCCCCACTGGTTCCACCACCGCCCCTACTGTCCCCACCAGTGCCACCACCACTGTCGCACTGTCCCCACTGTCCCCACCACTGTTCCCACCACGGCTCCACTCTCCCAACTTTCTCCACGACTATCCCCACTGTCCCCACTGTCCCACTGACTCCTCCGCTGTCCCACTGAGCTGTCCCACTGTTCCCACCACTGTCCCCACTGTCCCCACCACTGTCCCCACTGTACCTCTGTCCCATTGTCCCACCGCCGTCGTCGCCACCGCCTTCACCACTGTCCCCACCACCACTGTACCCTCCACTGTCCTACTGTTTCCACCACATTCCCACTGTCCCCACACCACTGTCCCCACCACCACCGCCCCCACCAATGTCCCACTGTCCCCACTGTTCCCACCATTGTCCTCACCATTGTCCCCACCACTACCGCCCCCACCACTGTCCCACTGTCCCCCCCACTGCCCCGCTGCCCCCTCGCCACTGCCCCCACCACCACCGCCCCCACCACTGCCCGCACCCCCCCTCGGTTTTCGAGGGGGGAAGGGGGGGGGGTTCGAACCGGCAGTGGCCCCCCCCGGTTTTCGAGCTCGAAGGGGGGGGGGAGTTCGAACCGGCAGCGACCCCCCCCCCCCCCCCCCCTTTTCATGATGAACTGGGGGGGAGGGAGGGGTTCGAACCGGCAGTGACCCCCCCCCCGGTTTTCCTTTGCAGGGCTCTCCTCTCGTCTGGCCCTGCATGGGGCACGATCGTCTCATCGAATGCCATCGTCTACTACTGCCGCTCCGCTTCCGTGACAACGTCGTCGAGAGGGGCCTCAATACTACTCCTCTGAGCTATCAAGCACAACAGTCGACGGGCCCTGGCTGGGGGCATGGGCAGAGAATGCCTGAGGCTGCTGTTTACAAGGATCCTGAGTTTCAGCCTAAGCAATGTGTCGCAAGTAGTGGAGAGTCGGAGGAGCAGCCTGCGTTGCCGCTGAGACTGACTTCTCTTCCTCACCGGGACGGGCAAAGGATGTTTTTCCTCAGACCGCTCCATCTTGAGCCAGAGTGCCAGCACAGTAACACAATTCACATGGGCGCGGGGTTGGTGTTGCCACTCCCCCCGCGCTCGCAAGAAACCCTAATTAGACCGACCTCTGACAACATGCTCTGCCTGCCATGCCTCACGCACCGCACGGCACTACACTATGTCACGGCTTCCGCCGGCAAGCTGCCCTGCCAACGGGTGCAAACATGCGCACAACACAATGCCGCGGGACCCTGCGAAAAACGACCCCTTTTGGCTGAAATGGGTCGTTTTCTCCGGCGGCACACATTCGTGAGGCGTGACCTCAAGGCGGCCCATCCCCGAGATCCGGGCGGCCCCCGATCCACGCTCCTCCTCTCCGCCGCGGCCTGCGCCGAGCGCGGAGTCGCACGGACTCGGTCCGTGGGATCGCGGGGCAGCATCTCGCCCACACTCTAGCCAAAATGGCTTCTCTAAAAAAAACACTCGCCGCTTACGCCCGGAGTCCAAATGCCGAGCGCGTGCGAGCCATGCCGGGGACAGGCAAAGTCTTTGTCAGGCCGTCCGCCCTCTGCTCCGCAGTGGGGACGCGCCCAAGCTGCAAGGTCCCCTGATGCAGCCTGCTGCGCAGAGCGCTGGCCCTGTTGGCCAGGCAGCGGGTGCGCCACGAGCCTTGGCCCATGGCTACTGCGAGCGATGCGCTGTTGTCGCCCCACAAGCACACTGACGCTGGTCGCACGAACATCGATCCTAGCACCGCCTCGGTGCCTTCCATCATGAGGCAACCCATGGCCAGGCTTGTGATTTCCGCCTCGGCCGTCGACCGGGCAGGCTGCGCTTGCTTGATTGACCTCCAGTCGACCAAGCATTCGCACACGTACGTTGCCACTCCCGACTGGCTGCAGTCGGGCTCAAAACTGGCATCTGCAAACGTCTCCAAGCGCGGCTCGCCCATCCCAGCTCTGTACACCAGCCCGTAGGTACGCGTGCTGATTAGATACCTGAGCACACGCTTACCCAGACGAAGCGCCCAAAGAGGGCGCGAAGAGGCAGCAGAGGCAACGCGGGACACTACGAATGCTATGTCGGGCCGCGTCCGGCTGCTCAGCCACAAGAGGCCTCCAGACATCCTTTGAGCAAGTCTCACGTCTCCTACCTCCGGCTCCCCCGCCTCCTCCTCGTCGTTGGTCGCCTCGATCTGCATCGCGCCGGTGCCGTTTGCCTTGTCCAGCCCCCACTTTTCCAACAGGTCCGAGATGTACTCCCGCTGGTGGATGAAGAAGCTGTCGGCCCTCGCTTCGATGGTCAGCGAGAGGTACTTCAGTTCGCCCGGAGCGTCAAAACTCACCATGTTCTGGACGCTGCACTTCCAGAGGGACTGGCACGCGCGAGTGAGCGCTGCCACCAGCTGGCCGGCGCCCAGGATGAGGAAGTCGTCCACGTACACCAGCACGTATCCCAGCACCTTGCGCTCGGACTCCACCCTCGGCTCCACGACCGGTACGACGGACCACACCGAGGGGTCCACCAGCGACTGCATGAGCTTGCACTCGATGCCCTCGCGCTGCGCCCGCACGTCGCGCAAGTCGCTGTCCCGCTTGATGCCCCACGCCCGTGGGGACACTCGCAATCCGTAGATCGCCTGCTTCACCCTCCACAGCTCGTCCGGCTTGCAGAGGCCGTACTCGACGAAAATCTTCGGCGGCCTCGCGATGACCTCGCCGACCTCCTCGGGCAGCTCCGCGTTCAGGAACGCCGTGCTGACGTCCAAGGCGCCCACGGCCCAACCTTTGTGCGCTGCCACGGCCAGGGCCGTCCGCACCGAGGAAATGTCCACGTTCGCCGCGTAGACCTGCTCGCCGTCGCCGCGCTCCTGGTGGTTCCCGCAGATGACCCCCCGAACCTTCTTCCTCCTGTTCCCCGTCGGATCTGGGGCCTTCACTCCTGCCACCGCCTTCATCGGCAAGATCTTTCGCGGCGAAACTGCCGCCCGCTCCGCTGGCGATAACTCCTCGTAGGAGTCAGTCTCACGGAGCGACCCGAGCTCATGCTCCAACGCGAGCTTCCACTCCTCGCGCTCCTGGCCATACGCCTTCCGCACGTCCGCGACGCTGACGATCTGCATGGCCGAGTCCTTCACGATGTCGTGGTACTCCGGAGGCGCGTTGTCCAGGTCTCCACCATCTCGTGCGTCAGCAACGCCAGCAAATGGGACGTGCATGTTCATGCTGTCGTGGTGCATGAGGAGGCTCACGGGGGTACCGACGACCGAACGTGCAGTCCTCATCGGCTTCTCCTCGACATCCTCCTGGGCCCTCCTCCTCGCTGGCATCGCAGTCGCCGCGCGAGCTCCAAGGCGACACCTTTCATCACGGGTGTGCGCTCGATGGCGGCCCCGGCACGCCGGACAAGAGAACGCTCGCTCCTCGGACTGAAACTCGAAGATGTCCTCCCCGCTGCCTCCTCCTGGTGCTGCTGCGTCCTCTGCGTGCTTCTCCTCCTCATCCTGCTTCTCCTCTTCCTGGGCCCGATCCTCCTCAGCCGGATGCTGTCCCGGCCGCGTGGCCGATAGGTCCTCCTCGGCCTGCTTATCCTCCTCCTGGGCCTCATCCTCCTCAGCCTGCTTATCCTCCTCCTGGGCCTCATCCTCCTCCTGGGTCTCGTGCGCCTTCAGGTTGAGCACGAAGCTGGACGAGACCTCGAACACCCAGCCAGCAGCTTCTTTTCGTCCAAGAAGGAATCCGCCACTCACACCGTCAGCCGCCCCGAAGAAGTACTGCTCGCGCGCTCGAGGCTCGAAACTGCCCCGGGCGTCCTTGATCCTGCTCGTCACAGCTGCTCCGAAGGGCGGGCAGTCCCCGAAGCCTCGCCCTTGGGCCTCCCGGCGCTGGCACCACGACGCGTGCTGGACAGCTGCCAGCCAGAGCGCCTGCCGATCCTCAGCGTCGAGGTTCTCGGCCATGAGCATTGCGCGCGCTCTGCCCTTGATCACTCCGATCCCCCTCTCGGCCCTGGGGTTGGAGCTGGACTCGCCCCCAGCGGTCGACGTCACGGCGATGGTGCGCTTGGACGCCATGTGGCCCTTGACGGCGCGCCCGGTGAGCTCCCCGGCCCTGTCGCCGTGCAGCCGAAACACGGCAGGTCCCTGGAATTCCAAGTTGATCTCGCTGATGATCTCCTCCATCGCCGCGGTGCATTCCTTGGAGGTCTTCCCCTCCAACGGCCTCGTGTAGTACCACGTCTTAACCTCGTCCTGGTCCACCCCGAGGTTCCCGGAAGCTTCTCCGGGGACATCCTGCAGCTGCTCCTCAACCTCCTCCTGTCCTGCTGGGCCGCGCTCCTCGGCAGCCCCTGCAGCGGCGGCGCCGCGCGCTGGCTCCACGGGCACCCCAACCCCAGCTGCTCGTCGGGCATCTTGGACCATGCGCTTTTGGTCCTCGACCTCGCGCTTGGTCAGCACCTGGTATGCGGCCAGCAAGAAATAGCAAGCCCTCTTCGGGCCATCCTGGGCGAGTGAGCTCGGCCACAAACCTTTCGGATGAGGGCCAGAAAGGTCAACGCTCAACTGGCCTCCGGGCCGAGTCGAAGGATCGAGACGGTAATGGGGCCTCATGCGCCCGGCTGCCAATCGGCACTCCCGGCACTCCTGCATGAACCTCGGATGGCCCTCCGCCCTGTGGCGTGCCAAATCCGAGATACTGACTGCGGCCGCAACCGCGCGAAGCACCAGCGCCCGGCCTCTCTCCTGGCGAAGCCTCCTCCTCAAACTCCTGAGCTGCTCCGCAGTCTCCTCATCAAGGTACAACGCCCCGTTGACCTGCTCAAGCTTCATGTCTCGCCCACTCGGCAGGCGGATCGCGGCCTGCCCAGCGCTCCACACAAGGCGAAGGTCGCACTCATACAAGTAGGCACCGATGGGGAACAACGGCTGCAGCTCCACCTCGCTCGGCACGTAGACGATGTCGTCGTCACCGATGGTCGCGTTGATGCTGCCCGTGGCCACCTGCAGCTCGATGCTCCTGTGGGGAACCTCAGGCTTGCTCCCAATCGGAATCGACCTCAATTCATGGGTCGCCCCCGTGTCGGCGAGCAGCATCCGCCTTCCCTTGATCACCATAACTTTCGCGATAGCCACGGCCCTTGTCGAGGTCTCCCCGACGCTGATTGCTCCTCTCGGCTGGGGATCGCTCCGACGACCCTCCGTCTCCTCAGCGCCTCCTTCTACGACCACTGCGGCCGTTGCAGCGCGCAGGCCAGGGGCGGCGATCGGGGGTGTAGCCCACGAGTCGAGCCACTGGTCCTCCTCGGTGGGCGCCTGCACCTGCGCCCGGCTCGCCTGGGCTCCGGGCAAGCCCTCGCTTGCCAGCGCCCTGATGGTAGCCGCGACCACCGCGCCCACGTTCGTGCTGGGCGGAGGCGCGTCCGGGCCGCTCGGCCCTCCGGAAACTGTCCTCGCCCCTGCTGCGGCGTTGCTGTCAACGCCTCCTCCTGCCCCTCCTCCTGGGGCGGGTCCTGCAGCAGCCGAGCGGGCACTGACCTCGCGCCGCGGCCGAGGGCAGGCGTCGGTCTTATGCTTCACCGCTCCGCAGTTGAAGCACTTGCCTTCCGACACAGCCAGCCGCCTGTGCGGGTGGCTGCACTGGCCGCCATTGCGGCAGCCCCCCTCCTGCTCGAAGAACTTGCATGGCGACTGCTCGCCCTTGTCCTCCTTGCCTTTTCCTTTGGGCGGCACTCCTGTTCCTCCTCCTTTAGGCTTGCCTTTGTCCTTCTCCTTACCTTTGTCCTTCCCCTTGTTCTCGTACTCGGCAATCTTGGCCTTGACGCTCTTCGCCGACACATCCGGCCCGCAGACCTCTCTAGCCTCCGCCGAGAGGTAGCGCCAG
>CAUYUJ010020190.1:158440-162143 GCA_963575745.1 Prorocentrum cordatum
TGGCGTTGGCAGCCCTTGCCCTGTTGCATGGTCCGCAGCTTCTTGCCCAGACAGATGTCGAGCTCCTTGTAGCCCGTGGCGTAGAGGTAGTAGGCCTCGGCGGCGCTGATGGCGGCTTCATAGACGACGGCTTGGAATACGTGTCGCCTAAGTCGGCGCGGGGCTCGGCTAAAACAAAAATGGCGGTACTGGCACCATCCTGCGTTTGCTGCTCGTAGTCGTGCTTCACGTTCTCCGTGGAAGGATGCCTTGGCGCCGAACATACCCCCCACGTGCTTCATCGAGGTCAGTCTCTTGCAGATTACGCGGGGGTCGGTGAAAAAGGCGCGGCGCAGGGACTTCGATGGGATGCCGTGCACGATCTCGTCCTTGGTCTCGTTCAGGGCGAAGCCTCCCTGGCGAAGCGACTGGCGTAGCACCTCGAGGTCGCGCTCGATGGCGGCGGTCAGGGCGTGGATATCGTCGACGCTGGCGTCGTGTAGTTGACCGATGGAGTCGATGGCTTGTTTGCGTGGCCCGACGCGAGGAGCGATGTGGAACTTCAGGGTGTCATCCACGAAGACCTGGCGGCTGAGGTCCTGCACTGGCCCGTCGGGATCCCAGGTAGGAGCGCACGACTGGAGCATGATGCTGATGTGTGTCGGTGCAGCGTCGGTGCGCCATTGCTCGAGCTGGTGGTTGTAGACCTTCATGACTGCGTCGGGCTCGTTCGAACATCCCATGAGCCCCCCCCCCCCCCGCGGTTGCGCATGATGAGCGCGCCGTCGCCGGCCTCGACGACGGCCTGGGACCCCGCGCGCCGTTGCAATACAAGTTGGCGGTCGCCGTCGCGAAAGGTCGGGATGACGTGTTCGTTGGTGGCGTCGTGGCGGGCGCACCCGAAGGCGTTGCGGCCGTCGCGGGGCCGAACTGCGAAGGCGACATTCGCCCGTCGGGGCTTGCTGGCGACCACTCGGGTGAATATCACGCCGAACTCGCGTCGTCCATGCAGGATGCCGCCGTAGGCTTAGTTGGGCGGTCGCGTCGGGAATCCTCGCTCGCGTAGGTGGCTGTAGAAGCAGCGCCAGAAGACGTCGAAACAGTGGATGAGGCGTAGACCCACGGGTCCTGAGATCATCTTGCCCATGCCCAGATGGAAGCTCTGCGAGGTGTTGGCCTGCACGGGGGCGCTGTCGCGCTGTCGTGCGCGCGCAAGGCAGGCGAGAAGTCGTGATTTACCAAATCAGTATCCCCGCGGGAGTTGGAGCTTCCTCTTAGATGGGGTCCTCGGAGCCGTCGGGGGCATTCAGTGCGCCTAGGCCTCCTTGCGGTCGCCCAGGGCGTCGCAGTAGTTCAGGTTGCAGTGCCATCAGCAGGCAGGGACCGAGCATGCGGAGGCGCACTTCCTGCGCTTTGCCTTGCCCAGCAGCTTGGTGACTGCAGCAAGCTCGTCGACAGCTTCGATGACGTAGTTACGCTGGGGTGGGGAAGCGCGTGGCGGAGTAAAGTGCACCGGCGGTGCTTGCTGGCGTCGTTGTGGTTGGCACCGTTTGGAGGTGAACGGTCGGAGGCGCGTCGTCGTCGGCGTAGTTCTCGCGCCCCTGGCCCAGCATGGTGTCGAAGTCGAGCTCAGGCAGTTCAGGAGTGGACCGTGCGCGGTGCTTGTTATGGCTGTCGTGGTGCTGGTCGTGGGCGTGGGCGTCGGAGGGGCCCTGGATGTCGGTGTCTGCGTGGGTGGAGACAGTGGTGGAAGTCGCGGTGGTACCAGGTCTTCACGCGTCGGGGGAGCGACGGGGGCAGGAACTGCGAGTAGACCTACTTCGGCGCCTGGCCGTTGTAGAAATTGTGGCCATTGGTCCATGCTGGGTCGGGAACTCGGGAGGACGCCGTAGAAGCGCCTGCGAGCCCGCAAACTGTAGCGCAACATGGTCTTGGTGGCGCGGTGGCATTCGGCGAGACGTCGAGCGCGCCATGCTTGCCAGAGATCGTCGCACTGCATTTCCTGGTACTTGTGGTTGGTGTCCTTCGGGTGGCGTCGGAGTTCCCTACTCAAGTCGTAGATGGTTTCGTCAAGCTGGCGCAGGTGGTCCTCGCGGGCGTGCAAACGTTGCCGAAGCTGGGCGCGTCCTTTGAAGGAATGGAATGTGTGCTCTCGGGCTTCGCGGTACCAGTCGGGTCGGCGATAGGCGATAGGCGAAGTGCTCCAAGGCGGCGTCGCGGAAGCACTGCATCGTGAGGCCCCAGTGGTAGGTGCCGTCCTCGCGCGTGAGGTTCTCGTCCAGCAGGTCGGCGTGGGTGCTGAGGTTGTGCTCCAAGCTCTCCAGGAATTCGACCCGCTTGTGGCCCTCCTTGAGTACCAGTGCGATGGCGTCACGGTCCATGGTCTGGATGGAAAGCCTTGGAGGCGGTGTGGCAGGCGGGCGGGGCCTCGAGCTTGATGATCAGCGGCTTGTGGTCCATGAACTTCCTCGAGATCTGGAGTGCGTGGGCGGCGTGGTTCCAAACTCGGCACTGCATGGCGCGGGAGACCTAGCCCGTGGGGGTGTAGATGTGTCCGTGACCGAGGGGTGGCGTCCGTCGTAGGTGGGGCCCGTGTCGTAGTAAGTGTTCGCAACCGCCATGCACGTGTTGGCTAGTGCGTGGTGGTAGAGTTTGCCAGCTTCGCCCTCCTTGCCCGTCGGGAACTGGCCAACTGTCTCATCGCCGCCGGGGCCTGCGGCAAAGCGGTCATTGAGGTCCATCATGACTATCGGGGTAAAGAGAGATGGCGTGTTCAAGATCTCCTGCTTGACCCATTGGGCCACCTTCGTCATGGTGGCGCGCCACTGGGGGAGCTACTTGCGGTCCCATGGGGCCGGAGGTGAGTAGGCCGCAATACTATTCAGCTTCGTGACGCCCTGCTCGATGGTGACCTCCTCTGCCGCGGGGCTCTTGCGGCGGCACGGCGATGTCCTTGATGTGCTTATCATTGAACCTGTGGTTGAGTAGGATGCTGCATCCCGCGGCGTTGTTGATGCGCGCGCTGTGTCGTCCGTAGCCGAAGTGGATGGCTGCGTGGCACTCGCGCCGCTGCGTGCGGCGCGGGCTGCATGGGCGCTTCGGGATCTTCGTGCCAAGGGCAACCCACGATCTGGATCTGGCGCAGCTGCGCAGAGACCTCCTCGCCACGGGCGCCTGTCAGGCCGAAGGGGTTGACCACTGCGAGTAACAAGAAAGTGGCTCGAGCGGCGTTCATTGCGCGCCCGAGGGAGCACATGCGAGCGGCGCCTTCTGCGCTCGGGCAGGCATCTCCGGCCTGCGCGGCGCCTCCACCAGCCCCGCGGACTCCGCTCGAGCCAAGGGGGGCTTCGCATACACATGCACACGTATATTTACACACAAAAACATTTACATATACATATACATATGCATATGCATGAAAATATACATATGCAGGTACATATACATATACATATACATATACATATACATATACATATGCATATGCATGAAAATATACATATGCAGGTACATATACATATACATATACATATGAATACGCACGCATGAACGTTCAAGCGGCCCCCCCCCCCCCCCCCCCCCCGACCCCGCGGAGCGGGCGCGTCAAAATGGGCTCGGGGCGCACAGCAAGACTACTGGGTTCCAAGGGTCTCTGGTTGAAGTCTGTCTCGGCCCCTCTCACCCCCCCTCGCTCTCACTCTCTCTCTCTCTCTCTCTCTCTCTC
>CAUYUJ010020191.1:0-10000 GCA_963575745.1 Prorocentrum cordatum
CATCGTAAACGTCATCGCCGTCGTCATCGTCATCGGGTACACCGTCACATCGTCGTCATCATCACCACCAGCATCGCTTGCACCACTACCACCACCACTACCATCACCACCACCACCATCATCATCACCATCATCCTCATCGTCGTCATCATCATCCTCATCATCAGCATAATTAGCATCACCCTCATCCTCGTCATCATCCTCACCATCATCACCAGCACAAGCATCATCATCATCACCATCGTCATCGTCACCATCCTCATACCCATCATAATAATAAGCATCATCAGCAGCAGCATGAGCATCTTCATCCCCATCCTCATCCTCCTCATGATCCTCCTCATCATCCTCATTCTCCTCATCAACATCAGCATCATCACCATCACCACCACTCCCATCATCATTATTATTATCATGCACTGGGTTTGGGAGGCGCATGTTGGCTGCGCCACTGGGACCTTCGGTGGAGATTCCTATGGGGCGACGAAGCGCTGTACTGGGTGGGGAAAACGCATGCGGGCTGCGCCACTGGGACCTTCGGTGGAGCTCCCTATAGGGCCACGAAACCCAGTACTGGGTGGGGGAGACGCATACGGGCTGCGCCACTGGACCCTTAGATGAAGCTCCTTCCTCATGGGGCCACGAACCGCTGTACTGGGTGTGGGAGACGCATGCGGGCTGCGCAATTGGGACCTTCGGTTGAGCTCTCTATGGGGCCGCGAAACGTGATGATGCTGATGGTGGTGGTGATGGTGGTGGTGATGGTGGTGGTGATGGTGATGGTGATGGTGATGGTGATGGTGATGATGATGATGATGATGATGGTGATGATTATACCGATGATGATGATGATGATGATGATGATGATGATGATGATGATGATGATGATGATTATTGTTATGGTGATGGTGGTGATGGTGGTGATGCTGATGTTGCTGGTGGTGGTGATGGTGATGATGTTATGGTGACGATGATGGTGATGGTGAAGACGCTGACGATGATGATGACGATGAGGGTGACAGGAGTGAGGAGGGAGAGGAAGAGGAGAGGAGAGGAGAGGAGAGGAGAGGAGAAGAGAGGAGGAACGAGAGGCGCTGTCTCTTCACAACGAGGACCCAACACCACAGGACGGTTGGGAATCAGCCTGGCGATGGACCCAACCATGCGCAGCTGTGAACACCGCAGTTGTGGGTCTCGTCTTCGGCGGTGGCCCCCCCAATAGGGCCACGAGGCGCTGGCCCGTGCGAGGGAGACGCGTACGGGCTGCGCCGAGGGCGTCGCTGGGCCGGGCCGCCCCCCGCCGCCCGACCTGGCTGGGGAGAGCGCGGGGGCGCGGCGTGCCGCACCAGGGGGGGGGGGGACACGTGGGGCGTCCCAGGGAGGGCCTCGCCTTCGAGGATACAGTCGAGGCGTTGACCTAAGGAACCTTGAATAAGGAACGAGGCCCCTTTTTTCCATGAGTTGAACTTCGATTTCGTATGGAAAACCTAAGAAAAATCCAAGGCAAGCTGCGAAGCAATTAAGGAAAACGAAACCCCTCCCCAACGAAAGAGGTTCCTTCTTCAGGGCCCCGACTGTACTCGAGAACGCGGTGAGTCCCACTCTCGGCAGGGCTTTCGGAAGGCCAGCGGAGGGAGGACGGCGGAAGCAGCACGGGGCCGCCTCTGCAGGCGGAAGCTCGGCGGAGGAAGTATTAGGTCGCCCGTGTCCCCCATACAGGGCCATCCTGCACGAAAAATTAAAGAATTGTCAAAACATACACCAAAAATGCTAAACAATACTCAAAGCATAGATCCCCGACTATTTTCTATTTTGAGGATTCCCCCTGTAAAGGGACAGGCCCGACTCAAAGGAAGCAAAAGATGCGCCGACCCAAGAGATCAGCGCGGAGTTTTGGGCGTTTGCGTCCGTGCCGCCTATTCTGACTACGTACCAGACCACCCCATACCAACCCGAAGGCCCGCATTCGACCCGAAATTCGGGTTGAGGGGGTGCGGATCCCATGTGTTTTTGCAAGTTTCCCCGACCCCCCCCCACTGGAAATGGAGGGCACCTTGAAGCCTTCGGGTTGGGTTGGGGCGCTGTGGTGGGTGGTGATTTCCTTGCTCTAGCTGACGGGCTGGGTCCGCCACGTGCCTCCGGCTCCCTCCCCGCCTCCCTCGAGGGAAGCAAAAACCGCCCAGGCCCCGACCACTGGCGATTACGGAACGGCCCTGGGCGCCTCCTGCACAACCCTGCCCTGTTCGACGCTTTCCTTTGGGCGCGTTTACGAAGCGGCTTCGCTTGTCGGGGCGCTTACGATGGGGGTGGACCTTCTGCTCTGCGGTTAGGTCGGGCATGTCCTCCTACAGGCGGATTCTTGGGTGCGCTTGCGGTGAATATCGTTTAACCGATTCCCATCCCCAGCGGTGTGGCCTGGGCCCCACTGGCCGATCTACCCCCCTAGATGGGGATATAGTCCGTTCCCTTCGGGTTTCGCCTGGTGCATCCCCAACTGGGGTGGCAATTTGGTGGGAGTCTCGAAGGGGATGGGGATGGGGATGGGGATCGGTTAAAAGACATCGATACTAAAAGGCTGCGTTTGTCGGCGTGCTTACGATGGGGGTGGACGTTTTGCTCTACGTTTCGGTCGGGCACGTCCTCCTGCAGGCGAATTTTGGATGCAATGTTTTTTTGTTTTTACTTGGGTGCGTTTACTATGGGTACCGTTAACCGATCCCCATTCCCAGCGGTGTGACCTGGGCCCCTCTGGCCGATATACCCCCTAGATGGGGGTATACGGCGTTCCCTTCGGGTTTCGGCTGGTGCATCCTCAACTGGCAGGGGTGGTAATTTGGCGGGGGTCTCGAAAGGGATGGGGATGGGGATCGGTTAAACGATACCGAAACTAAAAGGTAGCTACTCGCAACTGGCCTCGAACCACCGCGGAGGATCTGCGATACACTACATCGGAGCAGACATGTGTTTTTTCCGGGCGTTTGCGAGTAGGCACTTTGGCGAGTAGTGGAACGCGCTCGGTAAGCGGGCACGCGCGCCTCGCCGCACGCGCCGGGATCCCTGAGAGCCGACGCTGCGGTTCTGTTGCCCCCATCGTATTTCAGGACCAAAAATCCCTGAATGATTCCGAACACCCAGAAAATATGGAAAACAGTGTCGAACGAGAATCGCCTCCGAGGGCCCGGTACTTGAAAACCCTCCAGTTTCGGCCATGTCCTGGCGCTCGAAATTTCTCCTGGCAGTCAAGGCTAAAGTAGACTGGAACATCATCACGTTGCGGAGACAGAGGCAGCACCGCGGAAAATCGCGACCAGAACCGCACCCCATCTTTTTGCCAACTGGAGCCCCCCCAAGAGCCGCGACGATTTCAAAATGGGAAAATGTCCAACATGTTGCTTTCAAGCTGGACCGCGGGGAATCATCATGGAACGCCCGCGCGCCATCGAATCGCCGCGCGCCACCTGCCCCAGCCATTGAATCACGCCGGGCGAACCGCGGAGTCGCGACCAACGCGGCCCCCGAGCCAGGCCGCCGCGTGACCGCCATGGAACTCATCGCCGCGATGATGCTTCATTCCGCAATCGTCGGGCACAGCGTGCGCGCGACTTTGGGCGCGAGCCGCAGTCGATGCGCAGGCGGAATCGGCGCGCGCGCAGCCGTCGAAAGGCAAGGTGCTGCCCCGGCCGCGCGGCCGATAGCTTGCGCGGGAGACACACCTCCCAAGCTGATTTATGATCCCTGCCAGCATCCCTGAAATCCGACTTTGCGGAAAACATGGCAGCACCGCAGGAAATCGAGACCGGAGCCCAAGACCCAATCAGCAGCAGCATCATCATCACCACCATCATAAATAATCATCTGATTGATCAGAATCATCATCATCATCATCATCATCATCATCATCATCATCATCATCATCATCATCATCATCATCATCATCAGCATCAGCATCAGCATCAGCATCAGCATCAGCATCAGCATCATCATCATCATCATCATCATCATCATCATCATCGTCAGCAGCAACATCATCATCAGCATCATCAGCATCATCTCATCATCATCACCACCATCATCATACCTATACTCATCATCATCATCATCATCATCAGCAGCAGCAGCAGCATCAGCATCAGCATCAGCATCATTATCATCATCATCATCATCATCATCATCATCATCATCAGCAGCAGCAGCAGCATCAGCATCAGCATCAGCATCATTATCATCATCATCATCATCATCATCATCATCATCCTCAACCGAATCATCATCCCCATCATTACCAGCATCCGCATCAGCATCAGCGTCAGCATCATCGTCATCAGCATCAACAGCATCATCACTCCCATCATCCTCATAACAATTCTCATCATCCTCATCACGGCTCCTCCAAGCCTGGAGACACGATGAGTCACATTTGACAGCTCCCCGTGCTTCCTCGAACAGTCGCTTGCCGGAGGGCTGGGCTGGCATGGTGGCGGGACTTGCCGCAGGCAGCTGGATAACGTTCGCCTGGCGTGATGTCCGGGAAACCCTCTCCCCCAACGCAAGCAGACTTGCCAAATTCTGATCACGAGCAATCGCCGAGTTGGCAGGCACAGAGAGGGCCCTGGGGGAGAAGGATCCTGGACCCCAGGGCCTTCCCCTGGGGCCAGCTCAGCTAGCTCTTCATCCCAAATCGTTGAAGGGCCCCAGGGACGACAAGCAAATAAACACACACACACACAGCCAAAGGTCCCCCATATCTTCCTATGTTTTCTGGGTGTTCGTCCTCCCCCCACTTCCCATGTTTTCCCATATCTTCCAGAGAATCGACGATGAATTGTGTCTGTGTGCTTTCTCCTCTCGAATCGTGGCTGTTCAGTGTTCAGCCCCCCCAGGCCCGAGGAATGTCGCAGAGAGCCCGAATGCAGCGATAGACCTCTGCCTCACGGGGAGGAGCCAGAGGCGTGCCAGGCCGCTCGACCAGCGTGCGTTGCCCGTGCGGGACTCGTCTCAGCATGCACTGGGGCTGGCCTGGCATTCTTCGTTTGTCGGCAGCGAGGGCGGAGCCCAACGCATTCGAGAGCTGGCGGGCATCGACGGACCAGCTGTCCTGAACAGACAGGGGACTGTGTTGTTGTTACTCCTGGGGGTACGCGCGTCAGAAAAGGAGTCCCCCGGCACAAGCTTCTGGCATGCACTGGTGAACGTTTTCTTGTTCGGCGTTTCGACCTTGGGCGGAACGGGGAGGGAAGATGGAGGCCTGACTCCACACAGTGCGTGCTATGGGGGAGACCCCACCTGGTCGAAACAAGCGCCCAAAATAACCAAGATCTACTCCGAGGGGTGGGGGGAGGGGGGTGCGAGGGCCCGCGCCGATTGGCAAATCCATGCATAAGAAGACGAACACCTGGAGCTGGCCTGACATGTTTTGTTTGTCAGCATCAAGGGTGGACGCCCACGCGTTCGAAAGCTGGCGGGCATCGCCGGAACTGGGGCATGCAATTACTCCTGGGGCATGCAATCTTCCAGCACAAACTTCTAGAATGCCCATATGAATATACGTGTGTGCACACACCTACACCTGTCTAACGTGTGAACAACAAGACCTAACATACTCTCACGGTGCCCGTGCACCTAAAACGAGAGGGAAGAAGCAGCAACCAGAAGCACAACGAGGTGCGGAAGGCTTCAGGAGGTGCTCGCTTCCTCGTCCATCGTGGACGCCGCGTCCATCCAGGACCTTCAGAATCCACTGGCATCCAAAAGGCAAATACCTCCGAGTCAACTGTCGAGCATCTGAGATAAACGCCAGGAGAACCTCTGGCCTCCTCCCCGCCAAGCGACACTCCGCCCCACCCGTCGACAATGCGGACAATGACCTGGACCACCTCAACGACGAGGGCGACGGCGATCCTCGAGGAAGCACTCCGGATTCAGAAGTCGTGCCTAAACCGCAACGCCGTGAGAGAAGTCTTTTCGAAATCTAGACTGAGGTAGGGCATGTCTTCCTGCAGGCGGATGTTGGAAGAAAAATGACATTTGCCAAGAAAATGCTCAACAATAATCGTACAGTAATCATAACATCGTCCCAAGACTTTTTGATTTAGTTACAATTATTGGATGTTCCTCCAATAAGGACATGCCCGACGTAAATCTAGAACTCTCGACCCCATCATTCCGCGGCCCTTCTCCGAGCCAAGTCGATCCGCACGGGCGGACCTGAGGCCCGAAACGACGCGGGAATGCCCGTCGTTTTTTTCCTTGGGACGCCTGGATCTGATGCCCCCCTCCTCCTCAGACATCTGGGAAGCCCCAGACGCCCGCAGAGGTCCTCAGACGTCCCTGGGAGTCCTCTGACATCCCAGAAAGGGGGCGAAAATAAGAAGTCAGGACGAGGATGAATTCGGGTGAGGATAAATCGAGAATCTCAGAGATCCCGCAGCTTTGGAGGATGTCTCGGGCGCAGCGGCCTTCTCACAGCGTTCCGGAACGCTCTGGGAGCGTCTGGCAGCGTGCCAGAACCCTCTGGAACGTATTTATCCTCGTCCTGGCCCCGCCCGAGAAAACGTACAAAGAGCAGCCCGAAAATCATCCCACGACCCCGGGATAGTGGAACCCCACCGAACGCCGCAGAATCCCCAACACGACCCCTCCAGAACCGCCTCGAATCAAGCCCTGCTCGGACCCTCCGTTTCTCGTCTCCCTTGGAGGAGGCGGAGGAGGAGGAGGAGGAGGAGGAGGAGGAGGAGGAGGGGGAGGAGGAGGGGGAGGCGAAGGAGAAGGGGGAGTGAGACGGTGCAAAAAAGGAGGAGGAGGAGGAGGAGGATGAGGAGAAGGAGCAGGAGGAGGAAGAGGACGAGGAAAAGGATGAAAGCTCTGTACATGGCACGCCCTCCCTCCGGCCCTTGCCCTCCGAGGGGGTGGCACTCCGCCGTGTCCATCGAGGACACCGCGTCCCCCGCGACCACCGCCACCGCGCGGCAGCGCTCCTCCCGCACCATGCGCGCAGCGAGCAGCAGGCCGCTCACCTCGCTGCGCCGGAACAATCGACGTCGCTGACCTCGCCAACGTCGTCGCCGTCGTCGTGGTCATCGTCGTCGTGGTCATCGTTGTCGTCGTCTTCCTCGTGGTCATCATCGTCGTCGTCGTGCTCGTTGTCGTCGTCGTCGTCGTCGTTGTCGTCGTCGTTGTTCTCCTGGTCGTTGTTGTTTTGGGTGGCGGCATCCTTGTCGTTGTCATCGTTGACGTCGTTATCGTCGACGGCGGGGGCATCGTCGTCCTCGTCGTGGGCGGCGTCGGCGTCGGTTCGGCGGCGGCCTCGGCGGTGCCGTCCCTGGCATCTTCGCCGTAGGAGGCTGCCCCCTCCTTCGCAACCTTCCCCTCTGTTTCGGTTCCCTGCCCTCCCCCTGCTCCTGCCCCCCCCCCTTCCCGCCACCGCCAACATGCTCCGTCGTCCTCTCCTCCGCGGCGAATCCCGAAACATTCCCGCGCCGTCAGCTTCTAGGCTGCGGACGAGTTTCTAGAAATGGCTCCCGCCCCCCGCCCCTCACCACGAACAAATTTGGAAAAAGAAGAAAGTGGAGAAAAAAAGAAACAAAAACGTGTCGTCGATTTCCAGGCTGCGGAAGAATTTCTCGAAATGGTGCCCGCACCTCCCGCCCCTCTCCGCAAAAAAATCAGGAAAAAAACACAACGCGCCGTCCGTTCCCAGGCTGCAGAGGAGCTTCTCGACGCTGTGCCCGCCCCCCGCCCCCCTCCCCGCGAGGAGTTTCAAGCAACTCCCGCGCCGTCGGTCTCCAGGCCTCGGGCGCGCTTCTGGAGCGGCGCCCCCTCCCTTCCTGCTCGCCCCCGCAGCCAAACGCCAATGCTCCTCGACATGGCGGGCCCGCCCTCCCGCAAGCCAAACTCCGCCGCCCACCTTCCGCGCGGCGAGCTTAGGGAAACGCCCGCATCGTCAGGTTTCGAGCTGCGGGGAAGTCCCTCGACATCGCGCGAGCCCCTCGCCCCCCCCTCGCCCCCTCCGCCGCGGAAGCGGGCTTGCCGCGGGCTTGCCGAGGTCGCCACCGCGGAATAGTTCCCGACCAACAGCCCTTGCCCAGTCATCTTGCATGCGCAGCTGGGCTTGTTCCCCAGGGATGGCGGGCACAAAACCACCATGGGACTTATGGGCCACATGACCCCGCCTGTCCACCGAACGCACATTCTTCCACGCATGGAGCCCATCTCCGGGTCACAGGGCATAGCGAGACGCCGCTGCCACGGACAAAATGCCGCGTGGCTGGTTCTACGGACGAGAGCCGGACGGTGTGTCCCCAGCCGCCGAACGCAATACACTCTGTCCGTGTGCCCCAAGGAGCGCGTGGCGCTGACGCCATGACAAAAGATGCCAGGGCCCCACCCACGGTTGGAGGAGGAGGGAGCAGAGGGGGAGAAGGAGGATTCTATAGATGTGTTCATACATGGATTGATCGGTTGATGGATGTATATATGGATATGATGATAGGTTGATGCGTCGATATATATATATATATGTATATACAGGTTGTATAAATATGGGTCGATGATATATTGGTAGACTGAACTATATACATGCTGTTCGATATATAGTTTGAGAAGTAGATGTATACACAGGTTGGATGTGTTGATCGACCTGTAGATTGGTAGCTTGATATAGCTATATATATATATATTAAAATACATTGGAAGATTGTGATGGGTGTATTGACAAATGGGTAGATCTAGACATATATTGAGATGTGTATAACAATAGACGGATTTATTGGTTGATGGATCGACGTAAACATACATACATATCTATATATATATGTACGTATATCTATATTGAAGATACGGGGTCTCTGTGGCGCACCTGGCACGGTGGGGCGCGACGCTGGAGGCGCTCGTGCGAGCGCACGAAGACCATCTGAAGCAGGCGACTCGCGCATTGGAGCAGCGGGAGCCGTCTGACATCGAGATCTCCGACCTGCGGGCAGTGTTCGCCATCAACGGCGTGGCGCCAATATTTGATAGCGTTGCGACACACTGCGCGGAGAAGTCCGGTCGCAAGGGCGTCGGGTTGTGGGCATTCGTAGCCTCGTTCAGCGCTGAGAGGAAAGAGGAGACCAAAAAACACGAGCCGAAGGAGGGCCCGAGCGAAGCGGGCGACGCGTCGGTGACCAGGCTTTGCCAATCATCGGCGCACTCGGACACTCGTGGCTCCAAATGCCGATCGGCGCAAACTCCAACTCAGCCTGGCGAGGCTGTCGCGACGCAGCGCGAAGACACTCGGAGCGAAGACTGCGCAGCGCGGACCATGCAGGAAATCGGCTTCCCAGCTGATGGCATCGCCCGCGCGCTGGAGAGCGCGTCATCCTCATTCGGCAAGACGCTCCTGCTTCTACTGAATGGCATCGACGACAAGCGCCACAAGCAGGACACCAAAATCCGTTTTCGACGACCCCTTCGTCAGTCGGCAAAATCCATCGACTGCCAAAAAGAACCGCTCTCCCCCGTCGGCTTTGGACGCCCGAAATGGGTACGGAAAGAATGGGTGCAGTGCCCAACAACAAATGTTGTCCCAAACCAACAGCGGCCGATCTTGGGCAGGCGGCCTCCTGTCTCGAATGGGCACAGGCCGCGGCGGCGTGGACAGCGAGCCCTGTTCAAAATGAACAAGATCCGCCGTTGGGCATTGTACCCATTCTTTCCCTACCCATTCCGTTCGTGCAAATCGGCCAGCCGTGGCTCCCGGGTTGTCCCGGCGGTTGTCCTGGCGGTTGTCCCGATGGTTGTCCCGACGGTTGCCCCGATGGCTGTCCCATGGTTGCCCTGGCGGTTGTCCCGATGGTTGTCCCGATGGTTGTCCCGATGGTCGTCCCGATGGTTGCCCCGATGGTTGCCCCGATGGTTGTCCCGATGGTCGTCCCGATGGTTGCCCCGACGGTTGTCCCGATGGTTGTCACGATGGTCGTCCCGACTGTTGCCCCGACGGTTGTCCCGACGGTTGTCCCGATGG
>CAUYUJ010020191.1:15000-25000 GCA_963575745.1 Prorocentrum cordatum
CTACTACAGGCGGATGTTGGACGAAAACTAACAAATGGGAACCAATCAAAACAATGTCAGGAAATACTATCACAAAACGTCCCTCTACTACGTTTTGACTATGTTTGGATGTTCCTCCTGTAGAGGGACAGGCCCGATTCAACACTTGAATGACGCTCCGTTTCGCTCCATTCCGCCCCGCGGCTCTCAGCTCGCCTGGCCCAGCACACTCCTGAGCATGCCCCTGCGCGAGAGATGGGGGGGCGAGATACCTCTCTCTCCCTCTCCACCTCTCAGACATCCACCACTATGCTGCACGGAGTGGGCATGTTAGGAGGGTCGTCGGCTGCCTGGGATGACTTCTTTTTGTGTGAATGCTCTAATTAGGCCCCCCCTCCGCGCACGCGCTGTTCATAGATCGCCCCCTTATGATCGTTCCTTCCGCCGCTCAGTTCGGCCACCAACTGGCCAGGGTGGCCTCTTCAAGACGGCTTCCAAGGGAGTCAAGATGACACCGAGACGACCCAAGATGGACCAAGACAACTCAAACGGCTCCCAAGACGGCCTCAAGACAGCTCAAAAGGCTCCAAAGACGGCCCAAGGGCTCCAACAGGCCCTCCAAGAGAGCCCGAGGCCAAATCCACTGCTTTGTCGTAGGTCTTTGAAGGATTTTGAATGATTTGGAGTGCTCGCTTAGTTAGGCTTCCGACCGACCAAGCCGGCCCAGGGGCTTCCAAGATAGCTCCAAGACAGCCCATGAGGTCCACAAGAGGGCCCCGAGCCAGATCGACTTGTGAGGGTCCAGGGGCCCGAAATCCGACAACAACGCCCGCCGTGGACAATCTGCAGCGCCTGGATCTCAGGGACCCTTCTCTCGTCCGACCCGACCCTCGAGCCTCGGCCCCCGACCCACTCGCATCCACGCCCTCGCGATCTGGGCTCGGGGGCGCGATCCCGCGGACGCGCCGTCGCACGGAGACGTCGGGCACGGGGCATGCGCGAAAGAACACCCCGCATCCGCAAGGCCGCGGATGCGAGCCCCGGATGTCACAATACGAGGGGGGTGGTCTGGTTCGGGAGGGGGTATGATCGGAGCTGCCTTGCAGGGTTCCAGGGGGGAGGCCGCCTTCTCATGGTTGGTCTGGGAGGGGGCCTAAACCTGTTCGTTTGGGAGGGTTGTGACCCCCTCCCTCCTGCCATCGCTCGGACGCCCATTCCCAGTGCACGTCTTCCCAAAATGATCCAGGATACTCAACGATGGTCCTCGCCAGGAAAAAATGCAATCACTCGAGCGACGCCAAGCCCTTTCTAGTATACCCCGTCTCCACTCCTCCTCCTCCTCCTCCTCCTCCTCCTCCGCCTCCTCCTCATCCTGCTCCATCTCCTCCTCCTCCTCCTCCTCCTCCTCCTCCTCCTCCGCCTCCTCCTCCTCCTCCTCCTCCTCCTCCTGCTTCTCCCCCTCCGCCTGATCCTCCTCCTCCTCCTATTCCTCCTCCTCATCCTTTTCCTCTTCCTCCCCTTCCTCCTCGTAATTCCTCCTCCTCCTCCTCCTCCTCCTCCTCCTCCTCGTTCTCCACATCCTCCTCCCTCCCTCCTCCTCCTCCGCCTCTCCCTCCTCCTTTGCCTCCTCCTTTGCCTCCTCCTCCTCCTCCTCCTCCTCCTCCTCCTCCTGCTCCTTCCCCTCCCTCCTCATCTTGCTCCCTCTCCTCCTCCTCTTCTCCGCCTCCTCCTCCACTACCTCCTCCCCCTCCTCTCCTCCTCCTCCTCCTCCTTCTCCTCCTCCTCCTCCTCCTCCTCCTCCTCCTCCTCCCTCCTCCTCCTCCCTCCTCCTCCTCCTCCTCCTCCTCCTCCTCCTCCTCCTCCTCCTCCTCCTCCTCCTCCTCCTCCTCCTCTCCTCCTCCTCCTCCTCCTCCTCCTCCTCCTCCTCCGCCCCCTCTTCCTCCTCCTCCACCTCCTCCCTCCTCCTCGTCTCCTCCTCTTCCTCCTCCTCCTCCTCCTCCTCCTCCTCCTCCTCCTCCTCCTCCTCTCCTCCTCCTCCTCCTCCTCCTCCTCCTCCTCCTCCTCCTCCTCCTCCTCCTCCTCCTCTTGTGCTCCTCCTCCTCTCCCTCGGGGTGGGGAAATCTGGAGTGTGCTCTCCGCCCACGGCGACGGGCCCCGGAGCCGCTCGCCGGCGCCTCCATGAAGCGGGGCTCCGAGAGGGACGGCACCGCCACCAGCCCGTCGAGGTCCCGCACCTCGAGGCCTCTCCCGGCCCATGCGAGCGGGGAGGGCGACGAGACGGCCAGCAAGCCCAGTGGCGGACGACATGACAGACGAACGACGGGCGACAGACGAACAACGGAGGCGGCGCAGGGGGGAGAAGGGGGGGGACGGAGTGGGAGGGGGAAGGGGGAAGCCCGCGGGGGGCGCCCGCGCCCGGCGCGGCCCCGGGGAGAGCGACGGCACACTTTTTGGTTCGTCGGCGGCGAGGCAGAGGCAGTCGCCTCCAGCGTGCGGCGCATCGGCGCGGCCGAGATGCGAACTGTCCGGCGTGCAAGAGGGATGAAACGAGACGAGGGCGGCCGCGCGGGGGGGGCTTCTACTCCTCCTCCTCCTCCTCCTCCTCCTCCTCCTCCTCCTCCTCCTCATCATCATCATCATCCTCATCCTCCTCCTCATCCTCACCTCATCTCGTCTTCTCTCCTCCTCCTCCTCCTCCTCCTCCTCCACCTCCTCCTCCTCCTCCTCCTCCTCCGCCTCCGCCTCCTCCTCCTCGTCCTCGTCCTCGTCCTCCTCCTCCTCCTCCTCCTCCTCCTCCTCCTCCTCCTCCTCGACTGACGACACGCAGGGGCCTCCCGGAGATCCGACGCTCCGTCAGAGGCTGGAGCGGCCGACCTGGGAAGCGAAAGCCAGGGCGTGGACAATACTACCCCGAGAATCGCTCAGATCTGGCGGCTCTGGAAGATGTCTCGGCGGCCGCGGCCTCTTCGGAGCGTCCTGGAACGCTCTGGGAGCGGTCCGGAGCGCCCTGGAACGGAATTATCGTCGTCCTAACCCCGCCCGACTCCTGAAACATTGGAGCGGCCGGTCTGGGGCCGTTTTCACCCTCCTGGTGCTCTCCACGGGCTCCGGGACCGTCAACGGCTCGGGACGGAAAACGGGTCGTCGTCGTCCAAATATCCGGGGGCCCATGCATCGGGAACAGTGGAGAGCCAACGCCCGTGTGCGGTGCGCAGCGTGCTGCTAGCACTGCCATTCTGTGGGGCATATACATATATATATATATATATATATATGGCAACCGGCTGCGGAGACGGGGTGGCTCTGTTGCAATCCCGCCGCACATTCCGCCTGCGCGAATCTGTGTACGCAACCATCTTGCAAACTGAATTCAGAACGATCTTCACATCAGGGCAGAACCTAAACGGTGTTGTTCGTTTGCGTTGTTTTCGTTTTCCCTCGTGTTGTCCTCGATTCGCCTTTACCGCAAAACGGAATCGAAACGACAACGGCCCTGGAAATCGCCAAAACAGCGTTTAGGTCCAGCCCTGCTTCACATGATGCCCGAAGACTGGGGGCAGACAAGCGACGACCGACGGATGGCGACTGGCGATGGCGGCGGCAGCGACGTCTCGCGACTCGCGAAGACCGACGACTGGCGATGACGACGGCGGCGACAGCGACGTCAGCGCTGGCGGCGACGCACCTGAAGGCCTCCAGCCAGGTACACTCTCTTGCTTTCTCCAGGATCGAGGATTGAGGAGGGACGTAGTTCGAAATCCGAGGAACACGTTCTCTATCCCTCCGCATGCGAATAATTCGCCGGCCCCACAGGCCAGGGGCGTGCTAAGGATGTCCTGTAAGAATGTAAGAATGCTACTCGTTCACGCGCCCGCGGCATACCCTGGGGGTCCCTGGAAGAATCATACCCTGGCAAGAAGGTCTCGGCAAATTTCCGGCAAGTCTGGGTCACGGATGCCGGAACTTCTGGGCGCACTGGGGAACCCCAGAGCGCCCCAGGAGGTCTCCAAGGAGGGGGGCCAAATGGGTGGCAGGCCCCACGGCCTCACGGCCAAGAGCGTTCCAAGATGGTCCAAGTTGGTCGCAAGACGGTCCCTGAGGCGCCCAAAAGCCCCCAAAGGGCTCCAAGACGAACACAAGTGGGCGAGAAAAAACAAAAATCATTGATTTTGCTTGGGTTCGTTAACTAGATGTTGCCGTTACCTCCTGGTCATGCTTCCGACCGCCCAGGACGGCCCAAGAGGCCTCCACGATCGCCTCAAGTCAGCCCAAGAGGCTCCCAGGACGGCACCCAGACAGCCCAAGAGGGCCCCACGACGGCCACAGAGGCCTACCCAGAGGACTCCAGAGGCTTTCATGAAGGCCCCAGGAGGGGGAATCCGAACAGGCATATCGAGCCTTCCAAGAAATTCGGCCCCGAAGACCGCCAGCAGGCCCCCAAGAAGCCCTCAAGAGGCTCTGGCAAGCCCAAAACAATGCCCCACAGGGGCCTCCAAGAGGCCACAGGGAGTCCAAAAATGCCGCCAAGAGGCCCCCGAGAGGCCTCCCAAAAGACCCCAAGAAGCCTTCCAAAGAGGCGTCTTGTCCGCGACGCAGTTTTGCCCACCAGTGCCCAGAGAAGATGCAGGAGGAGGAGGAGCAGGAGGAGGACAATGACAAGGACATCCGCATGAGGGGATGGAACGTCAGAGCACCTACTCAGGCGACCTACGCGCTACTGCCAAAATCCCATGCGATTTGTTGTGCTACAGCCCTGCCTTCTCACTAGGGTCGGCAGGGGGCATACCACGTAACTCAAGGACCGAGCTCCCAGATGGCCCCGTCAGAGAGGCTCGCTACATTACAGCAGGAGGAGAGGAGCTCGATGATCGGCGATCGACGATAGACGACGGCTGCGGCCGCGGCGGCGACGGCGGCTGCAGCGGCGCGTCGACAGCGATGATTAGGCATAAAAGGACCCCTAGCCCTTTGGGAGGGGTCTCCAGTTAGGAGGGCCAGGAACAGCGGGGATAGGGGGTCCTTGCTGCAGGTGCATCGAACCAAACCGCAGCGATTCATTGACCCTAATACGAGGGAGTGGGACCTCAGCGAGGCTCCAAACATGCGACGCCCTGATTTTTCAATAAGGGGTTCCTGGAAATCCCGACACTTTCCCCGGGACCGGTTTTTTGAGCCTGAGTCGTTTTTTGACGGTCCCGAGGCCGTGCGAGGGCCCCCTGAGGCCGAAAATTGCCAAACCCTCCCGTCCTGATTCTTTAACGACGGGATTATGTCTGAGGCCACGTCTTCATCGTGTCATCAGGATTAGAGGATCTCTTGCTCTTGATGTCGAGCGGGACTTAATGGGAGGGTCATAAACGGGGGGGTCAGAAACGGTCCCCTTTCGTGCCCCTTTCGGGCCCCTCCAGAGCCCCAGGGGGCTCGTTTAGGTACCGTTTGCGTACCTTTTCGAACCACCCTCGCCACCCCCCCATTTTATGACCCCCCCAATTACGCGGCGCCCAATGATGACAACGTGCTCCTTTCGCCTGGCGTGGCCTGGGCATTGGCTCGCTCGCGGCCCCGCCCCGCACGCGCGGGCGCGCGCTCTGCCCGCGACTTGGCGGGGGGGGGCGGGCGCGGCGCCCCTCGGACGGCGGCGGCCGGGCCGGCCGGGGCGGTCCGGCGATGGGCCGCCGAGCCCGCCTCGGCAGCTCCCAGGCTGGTCGCCCGCCTCAGAGGACGTCGGCTCTCCACGGACTACCCACCAGACCAACCCAGCCCAACCCGAAGACCCGAACGTCGGGTTGGGGGGGTACGGGCTTCACATCTGTGTTTTTGATCCGTGCTCCCCGAGCCCCCGCCCCACTGAAAATGGAGGACATATCGGGGCCTTCGGGAGGGGTTGGGGTGGTCTGGCGGGCGGGCTTGGTTGGTGCAGAATATTCAAAAATAGTAAAACATAGTCGGGAAACCGTTTTTCTATTGTTTTATTCGTTTTGTCTATGCTCTTCTGCCAAAATACGGCTGCAGGAGAACCTTCCCAACCTAACTCCAAGGACGTCGGCTCGCAACCTCACCGATCCTGGCCAGGTCGCTCCTGGTTTCGGGATCGGTGGAGGACGAATAATTTAGAATAGTCGAAAAATCCAACAAAATTGTCACAAATGCTAAAACAAATCGTCCCCTGACTATTTCTTACTATTATTTGAAAATTCCTCCTGTAGAGGGACAGGCCCGACTTAAGCCAAGAGCCCCACCCCCTGCCCCTCCCTGTCTGGGGACGTGGTGAACGCCTCCTGCACCCGTGGGGCAACGTGTTGGGCGCACCGCGCGCGGAGGACTCATGCGTGGAGCAGGGCCCACCTCGAGCTCGGTGTGCATCAAGGCCCCGCACATAGAGGAAAGAGAACTGTGCACATACACCGATTCTGGCCAGGCCCATCCTGAGCCCAGGATCGGTGCATACGCCCTCCTACCTTGGCTCGGAAGGCATATGCACCGATCCTGGGTCAAGGATGGGCCTTGCCAGGATCTGTGCATGTGCATGGTTCCCTTCGCCCGAGCACATCGCTCCTGTATGCAGAGGGCCCGTGTCTCGATGTCACAAGTGGGGCCAGGCATATCCGCCGCCGTGCCTCTGGGCACGGAGTGGGCGTGCCCTCAGGTCCTGTGCCTGATCCACTACCCAAATCCCTTATGAATCGTCCACCGGGTCCAATTTTTTGGAAAGGCGCCTTTTTGTGACTGGGGGGGTTCGGTTTATTAGAGCGCTTTCTTTGTATCGGAGCTCAGAGGATCCGGTTTAACAAGACGCCCCGTCGAATCGGGGGGTCCGGAATATTAGGTCGCATTTGGGAGGGGGTCCGGTTTTTAATGGGGGGGTCGACTAATAAGGGATCTGGAGTACAGTCGGGGCGTTGACCTAAGGAACCCTAAATAAGGAACGAGGCCCCTTTTCTCCATAAGTTGAACTTCGATTTCGTATCCAAGGCAAGATGCGAAACAAGTAAGGAATGCGGAGCCCCTCCCCAACGAAAAGGGTTCCTTCTTCAGGGCCCCGACTGTAAGCCCCCATTCTCACTCCTTCCTGAGGGGCCGTCTCTCAGGGGCCCGGACCCCAAATTCTCAGACCTTTTGGGGCTCCTGGCGTGCCCCCATACAGTGGGCGGCGTGAATAAGGAACACTTACTTTTCAAAAGTGGCTCGGCCGTTCCTTAGGCTTGCATGCGTTATTTGCAATTCCTTATGCGTTATTTGTTTTCGTATCGTTCTTTATGCGTTATTTCTTGTGATAAAAAAGGGGTTTCGTTCCTTATCGATTGTTCCTTAGGTCAGGCCGATGACTGTACACGCCACCGCGTGGCGGCGCGTGGCTTCCGCGCGGGCCCCAGAGGGCCCCAGGACGGGCCACGAGGACCCCAAGAAGCGCCCAGGGCGTCTCAAGAGGGCCACGAGTCGCCGAATCATCGCCCCAAAGTGCGCGAGACGACCACCGACGGCCCAAGAAGCCTCCGAGATGCCCCAAGATGCCTCCGAGAGGCCTCCAAGAGGCCTCCCAGGAGGGCCCCACGAGGCCAACAAATTTGATTTTCCAGTGGTTTTTGAAAGCTGTTGGCTTTCTTGCCTTTTCGGCTTCCCGACGCTTCAAAAGAGCCCTAGAGGCTCCCCCAAGACTGCCATATGACTGCCCACGAGAACTGATGGGCTCCAAAGCGGCCCAAGACTGCCGCGGGACTGCCCAAGAGGCGCCCAAAACGGTCCGAGAGCGCCCCGGGATGGCCCTCAAAGGGGCCGAAGAGAGGGAACAATAACCGAAAATCCGAGGGAGTTCCAAAGTGGCGCCCAATAGACCCCAAGAGGCCCTCAAGAGGCCCCCAAGAGCCAAGGAGGCACACACAAAAAAAGGCCCCCAAACGGCCCCCAAGAAGCGTCCAAACTGCCCCCAAGAGGCCCCTGAGAGGCCTCCCAGCCAGCGCCGACGCGCAAGCGCGATCCCGTGGTCAATTGCAAGGGTTTCAGGGGGTGGAGCCATGCTTGCACAAATCGTGGAGATGCCTCGAGCGAGAGCGCGGTGAGCAGGGAGGAGGCAGGATGGGGCAGGAGAATGGGAGGAGGAAACATGAATGATGGGCGAGGGAGACGGGACCCCGTCCAACCTAGCTGTCTGAGGTAATCCCTGGCGAGGATGCCTCCTGGAAGCGGCATCGAGAGTGCGAAGGCACCCCTGGCATGGTGGAGGCAGCGGAGACAAGGACGGACGAGGAGGAGATGTAACAGACGGAGGAGGAGGAACATGCAGGGAGGACGAGAAAGAGGGTGAGGAGAAGGAGGAATTCGAGGACGAGGAGGAGGAGGAGCATTGCGAGGAGGGGGAGGATGAGGAGGGGCAGGAGCATGAGGAAGAGGAGCACTGCGAAGAGGAGGAGAACGCGGAACACGAAAAGAAGTACGAGCAATGAAAGGAGGAGTACGGCGAGCAAGAGGAGGATAAACAAGAAAAGGAGGAGTGCGATAAGGAGGTTGGGAAAGATGAGGACGTAGAGGGAAACGTCGAGGAATAATAGCACCAAGAGGATGATAATATTCGCATGAGGGGGAGAAGGAAGAGTAAGATGAGGAGGTATAGAAGGAAGAGGAGGAGGACGAGGACCAGGAGGGTCAGGATGACGAGGAGGAGGAGGAGAAGGAGCGGGTGGAAGAGAGGAGGGGGATGATGAGGTGTAGTGGAAGGGGGGAAGGCGAGTGCGAGAAGAAGAGTGCGTGGGTGTGGGGGAGGATGAGGAAAACGACGACGACGAAAAGCTCGACGACGACGCCGGAGGCGCGGGCGGATCAGGAGCAGGCGGCCGCCTTGGCGCCGCCTTGGCTCAAACAGTGAGATGTGGGCATACGCGGCTCTGGCTATACGTGGTAGATCTCACATACACCATGACACCGCATAGGAGGGAGAACTGAGAAATCACATAGACTATATTAGTAATCCCTGCGGCTCTCCGAAACTAACACCGCGCGAAGGAAGGTCCTCATCGTCCTCCACCCTCTCTCTCTCTCTGTCTCTTGCGCTCGATGCCGTTGTGCTATATGACTCTGTCTCTCTCCCTCCCCCCTCTCTCTCTCGCTCACCAATTAGCATAACGAAGAGGTGTACCTCCATGTCCTCTCTCTCTCGTTCTCTCTTTGTTTGTTCTCTCTCTCTCTCGCTCGTTATTCCCATATGATAGCAATGGGAGAAATTAACGCAGCCGAACGGATCAACACCCCTCTGCAGATACCAATGCTGTTACCGTCAGTGGAGGTTCTTTCCAGTTTCGCTTGTGAGGGTGCATTGCGTCCATGTTGTGGTGTGTTCGTATATGCTCCTGTCGCATGGGTTTCGTAGAAAAGTATCGTGTATGCGTAAGTTGCTGATGATCTTCTGTAGAGCATCATCGTTGTCCCTGGTCGTAGGATGTATCATTGCATCGTGTTGCACGGGTGTCTTATTGATGGTCACGAGAGGAAGCGAAGGAGGATATGAATCAACAAAAACTACTAATCACAATGGGGTTGATCTCGGTGGAGGGGTCGGTCCTATGTGTGTGTACACATGTATGTACTTTGGTATCGCTTTCTGATGATTGCGCTAGGGCTTGACACGCAAGGCATGATTTATGCAAGCTTGCATTGAAGTCTCAACAATTTTGCTTGGCGGAAGCCTCCTGGCGGATTCAGTGGAGGCCCGTCCACAAGAAACCTTCCATAAGAAACCCAACCCCGAGATCCCAGCGGGAACGCCTCGCTGTCCCCCAGCAAAGCCCCCGAAGCCCAAGAAACCCAGAGTACCCCGGGGGCAGGCAGGGTGCTTCTTGGCATGGGCCTCCTTTGTACGGGCATCCCTTGGGGGAGGGGGGGGGTCGTTGGACTGCGCCCCGAGGTGGCGCCTCCCTGGCCAGGCCAGGAGAGGGCGTTGCACACCCCGCTTGGGAGCTGCGGAGGAGCTGAGGAGCTGAGGAGGAGGAGGAGGAGGAGGAGACTAGTGGGGACTATTGCTTTATCGCGT
>CAUYUJ010020191.1:30000-63206 GCA_963575745.1 Prorocentrum cordatum
TACCACTACCACTACCACTACTACTACTACTACTACTACTACTACTACTACTACTACTACTACTACTATATGAAAACTACTACTACTACTACTACTACTACCACTACTACTACTGACACTACTACTATTACTACTACTACTACTACTACTACTACTACTGCTGCTACTGCTGCTGCTGCTGCTGCTGCTGCTGTTGCTACTACGACTACGACTACGACTACTACTACTACTACTACTACTACTACTACTACGACTACTACGACTACTACTACGACCACGACTACGACTACGACTACGACTACTACTACGACTACGACTACGACTACGACTACGACTACGACTACGACTACGACGACTACTACTACTACTACTACTACGACTACTACGACTACTACTACTACTACTACTACTACGACTACTACTACTACTACTACTACTACTACTACTCCTCGTAGTACTACTGATAATAATGCTAATCGTGAGATAATAAGAATAATCAGACTACTGCTTCTGCTACTACCCTACCATAGCAAATCTCAATCACCAGAGTGTTCGAAATCAGTTATATGTGCAAAATGCCGTGCCCCTCTCACCCAGGGAGGCACCGCCAAGGCGGGCAAAATATTCGAATATAATACTGTTTGCAAAGTTCCGTGCAGCTCCCACCCATCGTGGGAGGCCCCGCCAGAGCGGACAGGGCATTCGAGTAGCATTACATTTACCATATTTCGTGGCCCTCCCACCCCTCCAGGGAGACGCCGCCAGAGGGGGCAGGGCATTCGAGCACCATACTATTTACAAATGTTCGTGCCCCACCAGGGCAGGCAGGATAATGATAATATCATACTGTGTACTCAACTTCGTGCAGCTCCCCACCCCTCTCGAGAGGCCCCGTGCCCCTCCCACCAGTCCTGGGAGGCCCCATCAGGGCGGGCAGGACATTCGAGCACCGTACTGTTGGCAAAGTTCTCGGTCTCTCCCACCCCGCCAAGGAAGCCCCACCAGAGCGGGCAGGGCATTCCGGTACCATAGAATGTGTCCCAATTGCGTGCCCCTCGCACACGTCCTGGGAGGCACCACCAGGGCGGACAGGGCATTCGAACACTGTTGTGCTTGCAAAAGTTCATGCCCCTCCCACCCGCCCTGGGAGGCCCCACCAGGGCGGGGAGGGAAGTCGAACACTATACTATTCGCAAATTTCGTGCGCATCCCAACGTGTCCAAGGAAACCCCGAACGGGCAAGGTAATCGAACACCGAACCATTTAGATAAGGTTTCGCGCCTCTCCCACCCGTCATGGGAGGCCCGCTTGCAATATCATAACACCTAAGGGTGGGATTCTCAGAGGGACGGAAATGCTTCCTGAACAGCCGCAATTTTCCTACCTGCTGTTTCTCCTCCTCGCCTTCATCTACCCTTCCATGCGCACGTACTCTTGCGATGGGCTTTCTAGTACTATTGCAACTGGTATGCCCCATCGATCCTACTAAGTGTTTGGTAGAATCCGATGGCAGCATGTTTCACAAGGAGCGTTTTCGCAGAGTTTCGGGACCTGGGACCTCGCAGATCCATCCGGCTCCAAAAGTAATTCCTAAAACTGGGGTCTAGGGATATGTTGCTCTCATCCGACTGAAGGACCACATCCCGAAAAAATAATTTCGAGCACCCAGACAAGTGTCGAAAGAGTGTCAAAATAGTGTCGGCCGAATGTCTCCCAACCCCCGACACGCGAAAACCCTGGAGTTTTGGGGCACTTGCCTGGTGCTCGAAATTCTCTCTGGTGATCAAGGCTAGAAAAGGCTGGAACATCATAAGTCTAGGGATCCAGTCGTCCTTGCTTGCAGTGATGCATGTCTTCTCACGACGCCGGATCTCAAGGGAGGCGCGGCCATCCCCGCGCGGCCCCCCTGGAGAAGAGCAGCTCCTCGGCACGACGTGGGTCCCGCGCAACATGAGAGGACCTCAGACCCACTTACTTGAAGGGGCCCTGGAACACACAAATAAATAGACACAAATAACATGATTCCCCATAGATATATATGTATACATATATATATATATATAGATGTGTTTTCTAGGTTTTTGTCTTCCCCCCCCCCCACTTCCTATATTTTCCAATATTTTCTTGAAGATCGACGATTAATCGTGTCTGTGTGCTTTCCCCTCTTGATTTACTCATCATCGAGATGCTTACGCAGGATGCTGCTCTGGACGTCGGCGAAACTCGAGCGCCAACTCCCAGCACCGCAGGACCGGCAACGAGGGCCCCGAGAAGGACGGGCCGGCGAAGGCCGGAGGAACGACACCACGGCGGAGGGACGGCGCCCGAGCAAAGAACCGAACCGAGGCCCGAAACCCGCAGGAAGGGCAGAGAAGAGCACGGTGATGCTGAGTCGGGCGTGTCCCCCTACAGGGGGCTTTGGACGAAAATTAAAGAATGGTCAAAGATATCCCCAAATGGTCAGAAATAGTCAGAGCATCGTCCCGAAACGATTTCCTGTCTATTTCTGAATATTCCTCCTGTAGAGGGACACGCCCGACTTAACAATAATGGTGAAACAAAAGGTACGGATACCGCTACTCCTCGGACCTCTCCCCGGATGCGTACTGACCGGAAGTCCGAGGCGGATCCATCTTCTGTGGCGGCGAGGGCCCTCCAGGAGGCCCAGGAAGGGGAGAACGAGGGATGGGTCCGAGTATGGGTACCTATCGCCTCCTCCGAATGAAACCAGGTACAGTCTCTTCACTCGAGGGGCTTCTCTGCGCACGGTCCTCCTGGGAGGCGCCCTCGAATTGCTGTTATAGCTTGGGGTAATCAAGTCCTGAGGGACACGGGATTTCTGGACCCCGGGGAATTTCCCCCAGGACTTGTTTCCATGCGGGACCAGGGGCCCGTGGTGGGCGCCGAGAGCCCGACAACAGCGAAGAGACTCGGAGCCACTTTCCCTCAGGACCCGTTTCCCCCATTGTAAGGGCCCAAGCCCGGGCAAGAACGCCCGGCGTTCTGCCCTCTCGAGACACATATATACAGACATACACACACATACATACAGACATACTCACATACATTCATTCATACATACACACGAGAGAACGTGATCCACCGCCGCTTTACTGTGGAAAATTGCCAACCTTTTCCTCCGGAACCCGGGGGTCGCCCCCCCCCCCCTCCGAAAATCCCCCCCGCCCCTGCTGGAAACCCCTCCCCCCCCCCCTCCCCCGCCCCCGGCAAAACCCCCCCCCTCCCCTAACCCCTCCCCCCCCCCCCCCCTCCATCGAAAACCGGGGGGGGTCACTACCGGTTCGAACCCCCCCCTCCCCTCGAAAACCGGAGGTTCGACCCCCCCCCCCCCGAAAACCGGAGGGGGATCACTACCGGTTCGAACCCCTCCCCACCCCCCCACTCACCGCCAGCAAACGACTCCCGGTCCCTACCACCGTCCGCATCACATCCTCCACTGTTGTTCCCAGCACCACCACTGTCCCCACTGTGTCCCCACCAGTGCCCCCACCACTGTCGCACTGTCCCCACTGTCCCCACCACTGTTCCCACCACGGTTCCACTCTCCCCACTGTCTCCACGGCCCCAACCACTGCCCGACTATCCCCACTGTCCCCACTGTCCCACTGACTCCGCCGCTGTCCCACTGAGCTGTCCCACTGTTCCCACCACTGTCCCCACTGTCCCCACCACTGTCCCCACTGTACCTCTGTCCCATTGTCCCACCGCCGTCCTCGCCACCGCCTTCACCACTGTCCCCACCACCATTGTACCCTCCACTGTCCCATTGTTTCCACCTCATTCCCACTGTGCCCACACCACTGTCCCCACCACCACCGTCCCCACCACTGTCCACTGTCCCCCCTGTTCCCACCATTGTCCCCACCACTGTCCCCACCACTACCGGCCCTCTACTGTCCCACTGTCCCACTGTCCCCACCACTGTCCCGCTGTCCCCTCACCACTGTCCCACCAACACCGTCCCCACCTCTGTCCGCACCCCCACTCGGTTTTCGAGGGGGGGGGGGGGGGAGGGGTTCGAACCGGTAGTGACCCCCCCCCTTTTCATGATGAACTGGGGGGGGGGGAGGGGTTCGAACCGGTAGTGCCCCCCCCCGGTTTTCCGGGGGGGGGGGGAGGGGTTCGAACCGGTAGTGACCCCCCCCGGTTTTCCGCCAGCAGCGGTAGAACACGCTCTTTCATACATACATACATACATACATACATACATACATACATACATACATACATACATACATACATACGTACATGCATGCATACATACATACATACCATGCCATGACATGCCATGCCATGCCATGCCATGCCATGCCATGCCATGCCATGCCATGCCATATCATATCATATCATATCATATGCGTGCATGCATACATGCATGCATACATCCATGCACATACATACACACATAACATCACACACATACATGCATACATACATACATAGAGACATACATACACCACACACACATACGTTCATTACTACACAGCGACATGCATATCTACATACATCCATACATACACACCTATACATATAGACATGTATGCATACACACCTACATACACACATGTCTACCTATATACACATATACATATATATATATATATATATATGCATGCACCTGTTGTCAGACACAAACCAAACGCGTGCGTATGTACAGGAGAAAGTGTTCGTATCGTAATGATGCACGTATACTTAGACAGTGCTTACGGTGTAACTATTGTACAACATACCTTATCAGCTCAGATTTGGATTGCACATTCTGTCGTTTGGCATCATATGAATATGAATAGGAACATGAGCATGACTGCGACTGCAGATGTGAGTCTACTCACCTCTGGATCTGACCAGCATCTCTGTGCTGATGTATGTGCGCCGACCGAAAATACATACACATACTTTGTTGGGTCGGCGGGTCGAGAGCGGGCCTCTTCCGGTTCAAAGCTAGGCGGGACGCGCGAAGCACTAATTGGGGAGACGGGGCGCGAGTGGGCGGGGCCTCAGGCGGCCAGAGGGCGCGGGGTGCAGGCGGTGCTGCATGCGTGCACACATACATACCCACAGAGCCCCAGGCGCGGCAGTGCGCACGTGGGCGTCAACCTCGCCGCGTGGGCGTCAACCTCGCCAGTGCACTCTGCACCCCCGGGGTGCAGTGGCCCACCGCGACCGCGGGGGGGGACCCAGGGGAAAGACTAAGAGCACCCTCGCTTCCGTTCTCCCTCCCTCCCTCCCTCCTCCTCCTCCTCCTCCTCCTCCAACTCCTCCTCCTCCTCCTCCTCCAACTCCTCCTCCTCCTCCTCCAACTCCTCCTCCTCCTCCTCCAACTCCTTCTCCTCCTCCTCCTCCTCCTCCTCCTCCCTCCTTCTCCTCCAACTTCTCCTCCTCCTGTTACCTTTCGCTTGCTCCCTCGGGTCCTACGGCGCTTGGACTCCTCCTCCTTCTCCTCCTTCTCCTCCTTTTCTGCTCCTCCTCTTCCTCCTCCCTTTCCTCCTCCTGCTCCTCCTCCTCCTCCTCCTTCTTCTTCTCCTCCTCTTCCTCCTGGTTGTCCGCGCAGGGCTGTCCGCGGGGGTGTCCCAGAAAATCATGAGAACGCCCAGGCGCGAGAATTCACACATGACAGCCGCCTGGGAGATCGATCTTCGGGAACCTCGGCAGGGGGCGGATCGGGACATACTTGGCCCCCGAGGCCCCGATTATATCCATACCCACTGCCTGCTGGGGCACCAGAAGATCGACCCCAAGGGGGTGGTTATGGACGAATCCCCGCCTCGGACGACAAACATTATCATATTAAACCTCGGTCATCGAGGGGGTCTGGGACGCAGTTCGTTAGAATCGCTGGGGAAGGGTTCGTGTTCATCATTCTGGTTTCGGCGGCAAAGAACATAAAACAGCTGCAGCCCAAAACACAACAAAATGGAAGCACAGATCGGGACCGAACCGAAAGCGGCGCGAACGCGAACAACAGAACAACGCAACAACACAACCGACCCCAATACAGACAACAAACGCCGATATCGAAAACGAAGAACAACAAAAAACCCGCCCCCAGCGTGTAACATCAGCTAAGGCATCGGTGTGCAGATATGGGCAAGTGGCCCACCTGCGACCCACACTGCGCCTGCCCCCAACACCCTTCTCCGCAATTGCGGGGTGCTACGTATCCGTACGCACTGCCCGCTGAGGCCCCAGACGATCGACCACCCCAGGTGGTGGTTCTGGAAAGCCCCACCTCGGACAAGGGCCTTTCGCAAACCTCGATCGTCGAGGGATCCCGGGTCTTACTTGTTGTGGAACACGCTGGGACATTGCTTGTTCGTTCTCAACTTACCGGTCCTCGGTCAACCGGCACGTGAAACATCTGGAGCCCAAGACAACACAAAGAAACAATCCAAAACGAAACCGAGCCGGAAACGGGAAACAACACCAAAATGACCCCGAAACGGGAAACAACAACAAACAAAAAACAAAACTCGAAAACAAAGCCAATACACAAAATGACTTGGAAAACGAACAACCAACAACAACAACAACAACAACAACAACAACAACAACAACAACAACAACAACAACGCCCTCCAGCGTGTTTAACATCAATGGGGACCGAATTCATGGAATTGGACGATCGAGCCGTATCGCTCGGCCATGCGGCTCGATGTGGAGCCCAAGTTTCTCCACGCCAACGTCGCCGATGCATCGCAAACGTCGCCGATTCATCGACGATGCATCGGCAATGCAACGGCGGTGCATGGGCGATGCGGCGTCCACCCTGCGACCCCATCTGCTCGGACCCCATCTGTGAGTCCTGGAATCTAAGGTCTGGGCGTGCAACTCGGGGCAGTTGGCTGGCGGGCTCCCGCGCCCCAGGCGGCAGCGCTGCCAAGCAGGCGACCAGCTGCTCCACGCTCGCCTGCCACCGCCGTCGGGCGAAATCAAGAGGGGGCGACGGCGACGACGCGCCGATGCCTTGAAGGCGGCCAGGGGAGAGTATACTGCTATGCGTGGAATGACTGCCAATGGGAACGATCAATGATGAAGCTAGGATGCGTCCTACGATGATGAGCCAGCTATGATGCCCACCCCAGAACTTCGCGTCAACCTTACGATGGTGGAATGGAAGGGCGGGTCGCCAAACCCAGCACTGCACGTACGGTCTAAGCTGGCTGGGCCCCGAGAAAATCGGTCAAGAGCGGGGGGGGCAAAGCAAACCCCATCAAACGGTCCCTGGACCCCTCCTGGGTTCCATCTAGTACAAGTCTTCAACGCAGATCTTTTATTGATAGCCCGGGGCAAGACACCGCCCCCTGGAGGCCGAACAAGGCACAGCAACAACCAAACACGATATAAACAACTCTTTGACCCCAGAACTTCAAACCTCGCCAACCCATTCCTGCTGGAAGGAAACAAATCTGGGCCACCTCAGG
Organism: Prorocentrum cordatum; assembly: GCA_963575745.1. NCBI lineage: Eukaryota > Dinophyceae > Prorocentrales > Prorocentraceae > Prorocentrum > Prorocentrum cordatum. Next base: position 37,443 of record CAUYUJ010020191.1, read on the forward strand.
CCCCCAGCCGGCTCTAACTGACGCCGACGACAAAAAACGACGGCAAGGACGACCGGGACGGCGACGACGTCGACGACGACGTCGACGAGGGCGGCGGCGGCAGCGACGACAACGACGAGTTGCTGACAATGACGCCGACGCGCCGCCGACGACAGGGACAACGACGACGACGACGAGGACGACGACGACGTTGACGACGACAACGACGGGGACGTTGACGACCACAACGACGAGTTGAAGTCGATGGCGACGATGTTGACGATGACGACGACAATAAAGTCGGCCACGACGACGACGGTGGCGACAAAGCCAGCGACTTGCGACTTGGATGACGTCGAGTGGGGAGGGCGGCGACCACCTCGACGATGAGGGAAGCCGGACATCTTGGGGCGGAGGGCGGCGACCCCGACACCCTCAAGATATGCCTTGTCCGATCCGCGGCCCCAAAGGCCCCGACCCCTTCCCATCGGGAATCTACTGGCCCAGGCCAATCAAGACCCGGGTCAGCCAGGTCCTGCAGGATCCTGCAAAATCCTGCCGGATCCTGCACAATCCCGCACCCAAAGCCCGGGCCAGTGAAACCCTAACCCATGCAGGAGCCTGCAAAATCCCAGGCGCTCTGGCCGACCCTGGAGCTTTGCTGTGTTCATGCTCGTTAACGTTTGTCACGTGTGCAGAGCTACACTGTCAATGCCGCGCCTTCTTGGGGCTGTGCTGCGCTCCTGCTAGCCACGCACACCGCGTGAGGCGGCGAAGAGCTCGAGAGATCCACCTATACCAAAAAAAGCGGCGGCGAGGACCCTCGCGGCGGCGGCGGCGCCAATGGGGTGGGCGGGGGGGGGGGGGGGGACGGGTGGAGGCAGGGTGGTGGCGGGGGCGATGGGGGGGGCGAAGACTTGGTGGGGCCTGTTGAAACGGCAGGGCCATCTTTTCACCGTTTCCGAAAAAAATGTCCCCCGCAAAAAACAACGACCGGAAACGGCAACAAAAACGGCTCCAGGATTGGACCCGGAGCGGGAACCCGTAAAAGAACTGCGACGGAAACGGAAAAAAACGGCTTCGGAACCGGCAACAAAAACGGCAAACGGAACCGGTAAAAAAACGGCACTGTCGTTTCCAGGGCCCACTAAGGGCGAGGAGGGGGAGGGGAGGGGGGGGGCTCTGGAGCCCCGCCTCCTGAGCCCCGATCCCCCAGGGCAGGCTTCCGCCCGCGGGGCCCGCTCCCGGTGGCCCCTGCGGGGGGCCCGCTCTCGGGCCTCGAGGGCCGAAGTGCAGGTCGGGCCCGTCTCCCCCCCACCGTAGCCCGAAGTCCAGGGACCACGCCGGCATCTCAGACGTCACCTCTGGGTGGCGACACCCGGGAGGGAAAGGGAAGAGAACGGACAGAAATGTGTTCTGGGGCCCCGTTCGGGGTCTGGGGCTCTCTTTGGGGCTATTGGCGTGGAGGCTCCCCTGTCACCCGCATCGACCTGGGGAGGGGGCGGGGTTTGCCGGTGTGCGCAGGGAGGACAGGCGGAGAGGGCGAGGGGGAGGGAGGCGAGGAGGAGGAGGAGGAGGAGGAGGAGGAGGAGGAGGAGGAGAACGGCACTGGAGAGAAGGATGTGGAGGCATCAAGAAGAGCCCCCAACAACCACCGATTCTCCTGAATCGGTGGGATCGAGCGCGGAGTGCGCGATGAACTCCGAGGCCTACACCCGCCGCCCATCGGGTTGCCCGCGCCGCTGATCGGCGAGGGGAGCGTTCGGACCTCGCCGCCGAGTCTGGTCGGATCTCACGAGACGTCGACTGGTGACCCCGAGGGATACCTCCACCTCCAACGGCCCGCACCCGCGGGAATCCCTGGCAGGCGGGGTGCTGGGACCTGGGGTGGGGCTTGGACTTAGGTCGGGCGCGTCCCCCTTCAGGGGGACTTTGGACGAGAATTTCAAAATTGAAGATAGTCCACCAATACTTCGACAAAAATGTTCAAAAGTAGTCCACAAGTCGTCCCCAGACTACTGTTTTACTATGTTTGAATACTCCTCCTGTGGAGGGACAGGCCCGACTTCAGGGCTGGACGTCGGCGGCTCCCGAGGCCGGCTCCCGAGCGCGGGCCGCTCCCCGAGGTCTCAGCCCCCCCACTCGCGGCACCCCCCCTCGGCAGATCTGCCACGCCCCCGCGGTGATCTGTGGGGGTCATCTCGAGAGCAACCACGTATCTAACCAGCCTCGAACGTATCCCTATCCCTAAGATGGGCGAGCAAAAAGCGAGACAATCTTAGGGATAGGCCCTCAGAAACTGAGGGAATCCTGAAGATCGGCATCGAGGTGAGGTGAGGTGATCGGGGGGGGTCATCTCGAGAGCAACCACGCATCTTGCCGTCGCTCGGACGTCCATTTTCCGTGCATTTTTCGATGTCGTGCATGTTTTTTTTGTTGCCGAATGATCAAGGATGCTCCTCGATGGTCCTCGCCGAGCGGAAAATGCGCACGTCCGAGCGATGCCAAGGTAGCCGCGCGATCACGGGCGTCATGGGAGGGGGGGAAAGGGAGGGGGGCATGATGCCACGCCCCCGCGCCCCACAGCGACAGACTGCGGTGCCGGGTCGCACTGAGGCGGTGGCGGGGGCGCACCAGGAGGGGGGGGAGGGAGGAGGGGGGGGAGGGGGGGGGGAAGCGTTTCGCTAGTTCTGAGGGGGAGGGGAAGGCATAACGCGCGTTATGGCACAGAGGGTGAAACACGCCAGATCTGCGACGTATTTTTTGTTCAGTACGGGGTCCTCAGAAGTCCCGACCCCTTCCCCAGGACCGGTTTTTCATCCTGAGTCGTTTCTTGACGGCCCGAGGCCCGGCGAGGGCCCCCCGAGGCCAACATTGGCTGAAAAAAACCTCCCGCCCACACTTTTTTGAACGACGCGATCGCGTCTGAGACCCTCCCTGGGCTACGATCGACGGCGTGATCGACAACAGCGGCGGCGGCCTGCTTGAGCAGGGACCGACCGTTCCGGCATTCCTAGTCCTACCACGAAATGTTATCATAACCCAAAAATGTTCTAACATCAGAAAGAATGTTCTTAGCACACATAAAACCCGATGCGCTAAAACAAAGCAGACTCCGCCAGAACTGTTCAGAGACCATGTCGTGGAAACCTCACAAGGTTCTGATACATTGTTTGGTAGGGCTGTAGGCGAGCCAGGACGCTTCGCCACTGCTTGAGTGCTGCAGCGGATCGTCGTGTGGATTTCTGTCAACGCAAAGCCCCGAGGGTGAAAAACGGAGTGAATTTCGCGTGGATGGTTTTGACAGCGGCGAGCCACGACGCTTCACCACCGCTTCCACATCAACGGCGGCGGCCTGCACCGCCGGGCCGCTCCCGGCGGCCAGCTTCCGCAGCTCGCCGCCGGGGCGCGCGCCGCCGCCGGCGGCGCGCGGGCCCGGGAGGGCCTGCCGCCGGGGGCCGCCGTCGGCCTCGCCGCCGGCGCCGCTCCGCCGACGCGCACGGCCGCCGCCCTCTCACGACGAAACCTTCGGAGGCAACGACTGGGAGGTTCTCGTGCGGGCAAGATTCATATCCATGTCCAGTGCCTCTTGGACGTTTTTGGAAGCGGCGCCACAAGGCCGAGGCGAACTGGATATGGATATCCAGTGCGCCCTGGGTTTTTTGGGAAGGGAGCCCGAGACTCCATACGGCGGTGGATATGGACAGAAGTATTGCCCGCATCTCGTCGGAAAGATTCTAAGGAGGGTGAAGCCCCACGAATGGGAGCTATTGCGCCGGAGTGGAGCCTCGCACTAAGCGGGATCAGGCCGGATCAAGCGGGATTAAGCGGGATTCGCCCGGATTAAACCGGATTAGGGACCAGTGCAAAATCATACGGAACCAAATCAGCATCCTCTCACCATTAAGGGAGGCGCCATGAGGGCCCTAGACGACTCTTAAACTGCCGAATGGGCGGTTCTATGGCACCTCGGGGACACCGTCTGGACGGTCCTAACAAGGCCACCCAGGAACTCCAGCTCCCCAGGGCGCCTTTTCAACGCTCGCCCAGCCCAAGCGTGCGAACGGGCGAGCGGCAGTCCCAAGACGCCCAGAGGACAGTCCGAGGTGGCTCCGAGATGGACCACAAGGCCCTCAGACCGCATCGGCGGGCCCCCATGTAGATTCCTGAATTCTCGCCTGATCAAATGGTATTTCATTACACGAAACCGCAATTCGCCCACACCCCCAAGTTCGCAACCACTTGTCTGGAAATTGTGCTGCGCACCCAGGACTTCGGCATTTCCCATTTGCGCCGTTCCGTGCGCCCGTGGCCTCCGACTCATAGTCGCTGCCCGTCCCAAATTGACTGCCCCCTAAGCCTCCCCCCCTTTCCCCCGCTCCCCCGTGATATGAGCGAGCGAGCGGGCCTCAGAGGGAAAAGAGGGAAGGCGCGACAGGCCAACCGCTCCCAAGCTTTAAAGAACAAGGCGCATGGAGCGAGCCGCCAATGCATCCAATTCGCGTCCAATGATACGAATGTCATGAAAATCCGCACCTTTGTGGTCTGAACTGTTTGCAACTGCAAGGTATCACCTTTTAGTGTTGCTATGAGCCGCTCTCGCTGCTCTTTCGTAGTGTTGAGCCGCCACATGACAATAAACAACCTATCCTCGGTAAACTCGTCACGGCCTCGGAAAGATTCGTCACTCCTTGGTCGAACATCGTGATATAATCAGAGATTATGGCGCCTACTCGGCGCGCGTACTTCTGCGTCTCGAAAACGTCTGCGATGGTGGTTCCCTCTCTGTACACCCTCGGCGAGCACAGGGGACTCGAGCGCCTTCATCGGATTACGAATCCTCGCTCCAGGTCTGGGGGACTGCTCCCAATGATTACTCAATGATGATATCGCCTTTCTGTTTTCCCCTTGCCGTCGGGCGGGTCACCTCGCACTTTTTCTTGACCTCGGTATGGCTGCAGATCTTCGCTCTTGAGCGTCAGGGCATTTCTGCGAGCTGCTCCCTAGAGTTTCCTGACCATCCTCGCTGCAATACGATACTGCACATCAAAAGTCAGTCCACGCGTCCAGATGCGAACCTCTTCCTTCTAATTCATCCACGATGCAGGGCCTGGGATGCAGCTGTCTTCGCGCTGCAGGTTTGGATCCATTTCTGCCGGGCTGCCGGCACCAAGGCACAAAACAACAGCGAGAGAGAGGACGAGCATGTAGTAGCCGAGCTGGGTGATGGGAAGGTCCTGCGCTGCAGGGGGCCGCGCTACAGCCAAGGCCAGGAAGCCGCCGGCGCTGCCGGCGCAGCCGCGGAATGAACCATTCCGCTGCCACCGTACCAAAATGGATGGAAACGTGTTGCTGCTATACGTAGCTAAAAACTGGTCACAGCGCGATACCGAAGGTTGTCTCTCGTACTTGCTACGGGCTCCTACAGGCACATCTGACAACGTGCTTGCTGCTAAGCATGCTGCTCACACAATCGATCACTCACATGGGAGACGCATGTTGGCTGCGACACCGGGACCTTCGGTGGAGCTCCCTACGGGACCACGACACGCTGTGATGGGTGGGGGACGCTTGTCGACGCTAAATTGACACTACGTCGACGCTAAATCGGCGCTACCTCATCGATTGCAAAACGGTAACTGGACGGAATTGCGAATGTATAAGAGGCTCCCGTAATTGGCAATCGAAGAAATTGCCGCCTTTACAGGCCTGGCAGATGAGGTCGGAGTAGATGATGGGGTCGGAGGATCGCGTCTAATCAAAGATGTATCACCGAGGCATCGGCGACGTCGGCGTGGAGACAATTGGGCTCCACATTGTCGAGCCGCATCGCCGATGCTTCGGCGATGCGGCGCGATCCTCCGAGCCCATTTACTCAGACCCCATCTGTGGGGCTTACAGTCAAGTCAGGGCGTACAATAAGGATGAGCGAATTTCCAAGGTTACCCTTGCATCCTTCCCCTTTGGCCATCATTGGCCACTTTCGCTGGCCGCGCCCCGCTCGATAAATGTTGGCACTGCCTTCCAAGGCCCTTGCATCCTTATCGCGCATCCTCATTAACTATACGCCTCGACTGGGGAAACCGGTACCGATACCGCTACTCCCCGGACCTCTCCCGGCGTGCGTTCTTACAAGAACCTCGAGGCGAATCCAGTGGTGGCGACGAGCGCCTCCCGGAAGGCCCCAAAAAGGGGAAAGCGGACAAAGGGCAGCGGCATGGGTACCTCTCGGGCGCGGCCTAAACGACCCCTAGAAAACCATCCCCCTCCGTGACGTCGCCGTCCCTGGTCTTTCAAGCCTCCCTCCGGCCGCACACACACACTCAGACGTACACACGCACGCACACACACAAACATTCACGCACACACACACACACACACACACACACACACACACACGCCTCGGGGCGAGGCGAGGGGGACGTCACGGAAGGGGATGGTTTGCTAGAGGTCGGCTAGGCCGGCCCTGAACCTTTTCCTCCTCCGAGCACAGCGCCGACGACGTCTGGCACAGCAGCAGCCGGACCCAAAGAGGGGAAAGCGGGCGAAGGGCAGCGGCATGGGTACCCTATCCAGGGAGCCCACAGAGGAAGTACGCGCCAAGTCACCCACATGAGCACGGCCCTCCAACCCGCATGATCAGCCGCGCGCTACGAAAGATCGCGCAGTGCGCACTCTCGAAACCAACGTCGATTCATGTACTCACGTGTGTGTCCTTCTTCCGCTCCTGATGTTCCTCCTGATGAGGGGCAACGATCGGGGGGGACTGGCACAGGGGGGGTGAATCCGCACCTGCCTGGGCAGGTGGAAGCTACTGGTCCCCTCTCGGCGATCCATGGGCGATTGGGGGTCGATGCATGCCCTTCCTGTGCCTATCCACCCCTGTCGTTGCCCCTAAGAGCAGAGCGCCGACGTCCACAGACCCCCGACGTCATGATTTTTTCATTGCGCCGACCCCTGGAGGTCTCGACCGCTTCCCCTGGACCGGTCTTTTCTCCTGCGCCGTTCCTTGACGGCCCCGAACGCTGGTACAAGGCCCCCCCGCGGCCGAAAATAGCGAAAAACCTCCAGTCCCCTGGAAGACACATCTGAAAATCTATGTTGGTTGTTCATTTCCCCAGCGGCAACTACATTCGGAAGGACCGCATGGTATCTCTAGTACGGAAAATTCGATACGAATGGAGATGTTTCGAACATAGATACGTTTAGATACGATGTCTTACTTGTTTAGATACGGGAGGTATGTTTTCTCTCAAGTTTTAGATACGGTGTCATTTTTGAATACGACTAGATATGTTTAGATATGTCTGAATACGGTTCAACATGGCGCCCATCGCTGGAAAACATGTCTACTAGAAATAGATACGAATAGATACGGCGTCATGTCTCCTGCGCACACCCAAGATCGATCATTCTCGCCCCTCGCTCCTCTTGGATTCTCCTCATCCGCCCTCCTCGGTGCTCATAGTCTCTTCTCTTCTTTCGCCACATCCTGAGTGAGGTTATTGTTCCCCGCATCCTGAGTGGGGTTCTTGTTCTAGGTTCCTGTTCCTTCTCCTCCTTCTCCTTCTCCCGCCTACCTACTATACCATGCCAATGCGTACCATACCAATACCACGCCTACCTACCATATCATACCTACCACACCACACCTACCATACCATACCCACCATACCGTACCAATCCTACTGTACCAGACCATACTTACCATATAATGCCATACCATGCCATACCTACCAAACCTACTATACCATGCCTCTCTTCCTCCTCCTCCTCGACTCCTCCTCCTCCTCCTCCTCCTCCTCCTCCCCCTGCTTTTCCTCCTCCACCTCCTCCTCCTCATCATCCTCTTTGCTCTCCCCATCCTACCGTACCCTGTTCCTACCCAGTTCTCTCCTAAATTTCGTTTCGACGTTTTTATCCATCCTACTCCTCGTCGTTTTTGTCGTCGTCGCTCGTCCCCTCAATCCTCATCGCTACGGCATCTCACTATCCTCATCCCGTTGGTCATTGCTTCGGCCAATGTCATGGATCTTGTTCCTGCCAGGAGCGCAGCCAAGTGCATTCGTTCTGACAGAAATTAAATACGAATAGATACGGCGCGGCACTGCCATTCTTTGAACAATGAAAACGAATTTATGTGTTTCTAGAAGAAAATAGATACGGTCCCAATATTTTAGACATGCTTGAAAGATAGATGCGCTTAGATACGGCGGCGCTCCCGCGCAGGCCGGGGGCGCGCATCTGAACATAGTATCAATAGTGTCGCCATTGAAGAAAAATAGATACCATGGGCTTCTCGCCTGCGCCAGGGCGCGAGCCCATCTAAACACATATACTATTCTTAGATGCGTCTTGCAGGGTCGTGAATGTTCTAAGAACGAAAACCATGTTCTTAGAACATTAGCCCGATGTGTTAAACCAAGGCAGTCCCAACCATAACTATTCTAAGAACATTTCGTGGAAACCACAAAAGGTTCTCAGAACATTGTTTGGTAGGGCTATAGGCGAGCCAGGACGCTTCGCCACTGCTTGACTGGAGCGGCAGCAGCCGACGCCTCGGCTGGCCGCGGCCGCGGCCGCGGCGCCGCGGCCGCCGGCGCGGCGGCGCCGCCGGCGGCCGCCGCCGGCCGCGCGGGCAGCCCGGCCCGCAGGGCCCCGGCGGCCTGGGCGAAGGCGGCCCGCTGCGCCCGCAGGCCCTGCGCGGAGAGGGGGGCGCCAGGGCCAGGCCTAAACTTAACCCCCCAGGAGGAGGAGGGGGAGGATACGACGCTATAGGGAAATGTCGCGCGGAGCACCGACATACACCTTAAGGCGGGGGGGGCATGCGGCCTCCCCCAGTCATCCAAAGTGACGCAACCCGCCCGCCAAGAGGATCGCGGCGAGAAGCGACGGACGACGGGCGGCGGCGGCGGCGGCGTGGGCGGTCCTGGCTGTAATCGCCGTACACCAGGTGCGCGCGCGCGCGCGCGAGGGGCGCGCGCGCACGCGTCTCTCGGACGCCGACGACGGACCACCCAGCCACCCCACCAAACAAAAACTAAACGAGTTAAAAGGGCACCAGGACCGATCCAGGAGCCACGGCCAGAGTCCAGGAGATTAGGGACGGGCCGAAGAAAGAAACAACTCAATGCCCTAGGAGACGCAGCCAGGAGGTTTCAGCATCGTCCACCCTAAGGGGCCTTGGTTGTGGGATGCGCCGTGAGTTCACACGGCCTTCATCAGCAGGATGGTACCTGTCAAGAAACAAACGTCGATTCCGCTGGGCTCGCTCGCTCATGACAGGTGGCGGTGAGCAATCCAACAGAAGGTGACTGGCCACGCCCGAGCTATAAAACCCGCAACGAATGCATAAGACAATGTGGCCTTCTGAAACCCAACATCTATGGCCGCGGGCAGCCATTGGTGGCACGATACCCCTCAACGGAAGAAACGAGGCTGGGACAGTAGTCTGCGACAGCGACGGGCGACCCCTAGGCTGGAGCCGCTGCCGCTTTGAGTGAGGCATATCAGGCACAAAGGCAGGTCCTTCCCTATCAGGGAGTCTCAGACGACTCGGACGACTCACGACAAGAGGACGAGAGTCGGGCGAGGGGGAGGACCGATCAATGGATTGGACCGCCTGTGCCAACTCAGCCGCATCGACAGTGCGACTCAATACAACAGGGTCGAAACTCACCCTAGCCCGCACGGAACGTTCTGGCGGCGAGGCAGACCGTCTCCGAGGGAGGTCTTCACGCAGCAGCCTCTGCCGCGACACACGGCCCGCCGAGGGGCTGCGGGAGGCGGGTCGCTTCGCCCTCTCCACCCCCTCACCCAGGGACGCACCACCCAAGGTACAGCGAGCAGTCGAGGGGAGGGGCCCAGAGAGGTCGACCTCGGTGCCTGACGAGGTCGAAGCTCCCATAGGCTGCACCCCTCTGCCAGGCTGACCCTGAGTCGGGGGGGGCAGAGCCTCCCGAGGCTCGGAGCCAGCACCCAAACCACCAGGAGAGAGCGAAGTCCCCCTAGGTCCACGGCTGGACGCAGCACGCGCAGGGCAAACCCAATTGGAGAAACGCTGCACCCTCTCCTCAGATCGGGCCCCCTTCTTACAAAAATCACACCGCCAGAACTTATCCCGAACCGGCGTAAAAACGTGTTTCAGGTGAGCTTCAGGCGCCCTGGAAGCTTTGGCTTTAGACCGAACTTTCATCTTCCGAGGGCGCCGAAAAGTGTCCACGCGTCCATGTGACAAGTGAGACGCATGAGCCTGCAGAAGCCATTTGAGCACACCCCTCACAGACCTGAGGGCTATCCTCATGGAAGTGAATGCAGCCTTGTTAGCTGAGTGGAGGTCCCGCCCGCGGCAGGCGGCGAAATCGGCCCATCTGTTGGGCCGCGCCTCCACGGAGTCACCAGACTGGTGACCCCTGACATGCGAAACTTGAATGGCCTCTCCAAGGCCGCCGAGGTCATCAAGCTTTCTCCAGATAGCCTCCCAGAGGTCGGTATTTGGCCGCCTGGGGCCACAGCAGAAACCAGGGCCCAAGACAAGGCCCTCAACAAGGCCATAAAAATCGGTATGCACATGTATGGGTAAAATGCATACAACTAGAACTTGCAAAAAGGCATATAACTCAGACCTGGGTGAGCTCTGAATGGGTCCAGGAAGAGCTCCGTACACAAGAAGCTGGATATCACGCCTACAGTACTTCACGAACCCCCATCCCGCTCTCGTAGCCTCAGGCCAGTACCATGCTTTTCTGCACGCACCGTCCGTGTAGATGTCCCCCGTGACATTGTCAAGGGACCCGTATTGAATGTGCCAGCGTCCACTATCATCTCGTGGAGGCACTGGCGGAAAACATGTTCGAGGTGCCATGCCTCTTGTCCAGAACCAGGAGCCAGGCGAGCGTGGCGGAAGGCCCCGACAATCAACACTACGCATTGCCGCTCGCTGCTGTGCTGCACGTCCGACACACTCCCAAGGAATATGATATGAGGTGCATACTTCACAATCACACGCAGGGCAACAAGATGTGCGAGCGTATCCATGCCGATAAAGTCGATGCGGGGACCAGAGTCCCCCTCCCACCAAGGCCCTCAAGAGCCCATCCTCAGACACAGTAAGCTTCCAAGGGCCTTCAGGGTCAGGTTCAGGGTCCTCATCGGGGTCATGCGGACGATCCTTCAAGAGTCCCAGGATGGGCTCCATCCAATATCCGAGGGGCTCCTTGGGGTCCATGTTGTCATCAGCAGGGTTTGACCTCAAACTCCATGCTTCCCACATACGGCGGACGGCAGCAGCACGAGCGAGGTCGCGCACCGTCACAGGTGCATCTGTCAAAAGATCCAAACAATCTCCAACATCCGTGACGATACTAGAGGCTGAGGTCGTCCTCCAGCCAAGAGCCTGCACCGCCAAGAGCATCGCACCTGCTGGCCCAGTGACATTAGCCCAAGGCTTCGCCGCTTGGAGGACACGGAAGACCTGACGCGTCCAAGCCTTCTGCAGGGTGCTGCGTTGAACACCACGATCCCGAAACAATAAAGCCCACTGATAAACTGGTTGAACCCAGCAGGCAACTTGGGGGTCCTCATACATAGAGCCCTGGAGGCACGATGTTAGCCACGCAGATGTAGTAGAACCTGGAGTGTACCAAGTGCCCCGCATAACCCCCCCCATGGCCTCGACGAGCTGCGGCGGAGCCCCATGGACCCCAACTCCATACTGCATGGCCGACGGAAGGGCCTGCTTAGCGAAACGAGCAGCCAGGGACCCAGCTTTTTGAATCCGTCGAAGCCGAGGTAGACGCTTACGAGTATTGTGAATGCGTTCACGAAGCCTACGATGCCGAATAGGCCGGCCTGCATTTACCTCGATCCCCAGAACTTCCAGAGCGGACTGATCGCAAAACCCGCGCCATGCCAAACGTTTGGCAATCTTCATGCCAATGGCGGGAGAACTGCACGTGAGCGTCATCTTGTGGCGCGCAGGCGGCAAACCTACGGCGTGCAGCATGTCCACAAGGATGGTGAGGAGGGAGCAAGCAGCATCAACAATAGCATAAGCAGTACCAACAATGGCAATCGTGATATCGTCGGCGTAAATGTCGATCGACCTGTCGATGTGCTGGGTGTGCCCAGACAATGAATCAAAAGGCGTAAGCATCACACATTGCAAACAAAACATCGCCAGAGGACACCCAGGCAATATTCCCCGCGTAGCCCATACTGGGGCCGAGAAACACGCATCCCATGAGAGGCGACGAGCGGACGCATACATGCGCACAGCAAGCACCATGAGGGTAGGAGGAAAGCCATGCTGCACCGCCGATCCAAGTAGCCGTCTCCACGGCACACGGTCAAAGCACTTTTCAATATCTATAATCGCATGCACCGTGATGGGGGAGTCCGCCACCTCAATAGAGGTAGATTCAGCTTGGACCAACAATCTTGCGGCAACGTCCGTCGTGCTCTTCTGGGCCCCGAGCGCCAGGAAGCCCCGATTCAAAGAGCTAGCCCAAGACCGAACCCAATTGAGACGCGCCTTGCCCCAGATGCGATATATAGAAGGAAGTAAGGCTATTGGACGATATCCCCCAGACGGCTTAATCAGGAGGACGATGTGCACATTCTTGATTAGGGCAGGCCACTGGCCCCACGATTCACAAAGGTGGAATAAATAGCCCAAAACTGCCAAAGCGCCATTCGACGCAAGTGCCCAATGCCGAGGTCGAAAAACATCAGCACCTACCGCTGTCCCTCCTGAGAACTGTTTGGCAGCTTGACGAAGTTCACCGATCCTCAAAGGCGGCAGTCGAGGGCCCTTCGCAAGCAGCTCTTGCAAATCCCCAAGGTGATCATCGTCTGAACTGTCCTGGACACTAGCCGCACAGTGGTCAGGCTCATGATCAACTCCAGCCCAGATCGATCCCCAAGAGGCCCTCTGGGCCGTGGCAATATCATCAGGAAAGCTGCTAGGGCCTAACTCAGTGTCGACTTCAGCGAGCTGCCACCCGCGCGGCTTGGTCCAGCGGTGGACGGGACCTGACTTGCCGCGCAACGCCTTCTTCAGCCAGGACGAAAAAGCCTTAGATCTGGCCGACCCAAGTCTGCGCTCTTCAGTCTCAGCAGCTCGACCGCAGAAGTCACCAAGGAACTGCAGCATATTGCAATAGTACACAGGTGGCTGTGCCGATATACACGTGATGATATGCACAAGGTCGTTCACTAGGTACTTAGGCATCGACATGCGAAGTCTACCATCCTTCCCATGCCCACCCATAAAATCAACTAAGTGCGCCCAAATACGTGTGCATAATATAGTGTTATTGCACTGGTTTGCGTGGCGCAGATCATGAACGCGCTGCTGTAACGTACGAAGTGCACGTGATAGGCGTGTGCCACTAGGCTGCTGCCGTGCCAAAGCGCCTCCTGCAGTGCTGTGCGCATACCGTGGGCCATCAGCGCGGCCCGAAAACTTGCTAGGCTGCCCGCCTGTGTCGAAGAGTGGGAGCAACTCAGCCTCCACTCCCTTGTACAAATCTGCAGCAAGCCCGTCCAAGCGTTGGGCATGACCTGCAGCGTCACCGAAACCTAAACTTGCGTCACTACGCATGAGCTGTGGCCATTCTACATCAGGTAGGCCACGATCAGCATAGGCCACCTCTCCATCCTCATCGTCGTCGTCCGTCTCGGGCGTCACGACAGGGTACACCGGGAGAAGTTGGGGCCCGAGCAAACGGCGAACTTTCTGAGCGCGAGGGCGAGGTCCAAGAGAAACCTGGATTGGATAGTGCACACGCGCAGGGTAGCCTCCACAAATAGTCGGAGTGCCCATCGCCGCCGCCAACGTGTCGCTCGCCAGCCAGAAATCAATCTTGGAATAATTGCCAGAACCTGGATCCCGACAAGTGCCTTCAGCCGTGGCTACCACCCTCGCATCTAGCTTCGTGGTGATGTACGACTGGTCGAGAACTTCTGGCTTAACATTCCAGTCACCTGCCACGACAAAGGGGGGCCCGTAGTATCGAAGGCATGAGCCTAGGCGTGAGATGCGAGTCGTATTCGCGCCGCCCAGCTTCAAGCCCTGCTCCAGATAAGAGGAGGCCACGACGAAGCCTCCACGTGGTCCAGCACGAACCAGAACGGCCACACTGAAACCAGGTACAACAACATGATCACGAAGGCAGGCCGATAGCTTGACCACCCCGATGTTGCTGCGCACAAAGAGCCCAACGCCTGCACGTGGCTTGTCTGACTCCGAAACAATTGCGTCCGAGATGAAAGGTTGCCATCCTTGCCGAACACACCATTCTTCGGCTTGTAGCCGTCCATTCCCATGCAGGTGCAGCTCCTGCACGGCAACAATAGATACATGTCGCATGTTGTCCAGGAGATCCTTGGCCTGGGGCCATCCTGAACTGTTGAAACTAACCATCATCAGCGGCTTGCGTCGCGAACCACGAAGGCCTCGCCGCTGACGGTGAGCTGGCTGATCGCTGGACCAAGTCATTGAAGATAGCCTCTCGCCACTCTTCGTAACAGCAACCTGCACAGCTGCAGAGCCATCATCAGTGCTCGGTGGTCGGTACCCTCTGGCCGCAGGCTGGGTGGGCAGCGCTGAGCAGTGCGTACCATACGGCCCCATTTGGACCGCAGGTCGGTACCCTCTGGCGCTGCCAAGTCCCTTCTGCACGGCTGAGCAGTGCGTATCACCGAGCGATGACAAACTAGTAGTGCCTGGATTAGTCGATGCTGAGGCCGAGATCCTAGGGTCACCCGACAGTGCATCACGCGGAGAAAGTAATGAAGGCTGGTCAGCATGCAGTAGCTCATAGTCATCTCGACCTGGGTCGAAAGGCCTGATAGCACCGTCGCTGAACAACCGAGGCATGTCGAAAAACTGTACGTCGTTACCCAGCGTCGTCGTCCATGTCGGACTCGTCAGTCTCAGCAGCATCGTCGTGTGCGGCCAGAAGCTCGTCCCATGGATGTGTAGCTGGGATACCAGGACCTGAGGCCACAGCAGGCGGCGCATGAACCCGTCGGTGCTGAGCCAAGGCCGTCTGCAATTGGGTGACATGTGTGCTGAGCGATGCGCAGAGCGCTCCAAGGTTCTCGGGCGTGGTAGAAGGCGCTGCCTGCACAATCTGCTCCAAGCGCTCGAGAGCGCCCGACACGTTCCGATCACCACCTTCATCTGGAGCTGAACGCCCTGTAGCAAGTACTGCAGCACGTGCCGTGGTAACCTCTGAGTGAATCGTCGCCAGATCCGCCGTCGCAGACTGCAACTCAGCTGCTTTGGTGTCATACTCTGCTTTGAGCTTGTCCACCTCACTCTGCAACGCGGTAACCTCCCGAGTCTTTGCAGCCTGTCGATCCAGAGCACGGCGGAGAAGATCGTCAGGCGTACGTTGTGACCGCTCCGTGGCCTCGGCGGCCTGGAGCTCTTTACGTGCAGCGACCACCAAGCCACTGCTGTCATCAAGGCCCAGACGGCGCAAAGCTGCCACTGCCTTGCGCGCTCGAGTGACTGCCTCAGATGCCGATGGGTCCTCTGAGGCCTCCTTCTCTCTGTCATCGCGGACCTTGTCCTTGCCCCGCCCAGAAGACGGTGGCCTCGACGGTCGGCGCCGTGTGCGGTCTGGAGGTCCTGCGGGGTCTGGCTGACCCGACTTGTCCCTGCCGCACATGTAGCACCGTGCCGATGTGGCGAAGTTGCGAGCGTAACCACACTGACGAGTAGCAGTACACGACCAGCGCGGCTCACGCGGGTCATCCCGCTGCGATCCACGGCCCCCTTTGCCGCCTCCCATGAACTGGGAGCCGTGGTGTTGTGAAAGAAGATGACGCGCACGATCCAGGCGCAACAAATGTCGCGCTGTCTGACGTAACCGGCGCTGGCGTCGATGCCACGCAGGTGACCTGGACCTCGCTGTCGTCCTTGCCTCGCTCAGTCCGCTCCTGGGCAGACGCGAGGCAACAAGAGCGCCCCTGCCTATCGCGCGCACGGGGCCGCGGGCACGGGGCTGGGCGCAGGCAAAACGCGACACGGGGAAAGGCCTCCCGTGCCTCAAGCCCACGCCTAGGAGGAGGAGGAGGAGGAGGAGGAGGAGGAGGAGGAGGAGGAGGAGGAGGAGGAGGAGGAGGGGGAGGAGGAGGAGGAGGAGGAGGGGAGGAGGAGGAGGGGGAGGAGGAGGAGGACGAGGGGGAGGAGGAGGAGGAGGACGGAGGGGAAGGAGGAGGGAGGGGAAGGAGGAGGAGGAGGGACGAGTTTCTATTCGCCGCCGAGAGCTTAGGGGGGGCATCATTAAAGACCCTCTGCGGTTAGGTCGTTTCGTTTCGTTTCGGCACGGGCCCGCCCTAGCGATCCCTATAGCGCTCAACTCGGCAGCACAGTGGAAAGAAAAAGACCACGGGGGCGGCAGCAGCGGCGGCGGCGGCGAGAGAGCGGGGGAGGGGGAGAGACGAATGCACGGCTCGTCGTGCAGACCCCCAGGGCCGGACACCGATGACGTTGCTACAGGGTGCTCACGAATGCGTGCCTAAACTTGGGTCGGGCATGTCCTCCCACAGGCCGATTCTGGACGAAAAATATACAAAATACCCCCCAAAATACCCCCAAACAACTGTCAAAGATACTCAAAACATCGTCCCGAGAGCATTTCTTATTATTTTGGGGATACTCCTCCTGTGGAGGGACGTGCCCGACTTAGACGAGTGGCCCAGCGTGCAGCGTGCAGAGAGGGGAGCCCGAGGCCGGCGGGGCGGCAGGCGCAGCACACGCCTGAGGCCCGGGCGAGGCCCGGGGGGGGGGGGCGCAGCGGGCTCCCCCCGGGGGCGGCGGGGGCCCCTGGCCTCTGACACCGCCTCGGGGCCTCCTCGACGGGGCCGGAATGTCGGGAGCTGGGCGAGGGCTGCTGACACTGTGGATGCGAAAACTTACCAGCCTGGAACTTATCCCTATCCCTATGTTGGGCATCGGCTCATCACGATGGTGATATTCGGGATTTCCTCAGTTTCTGAGGGTGTATCCCTAAGATTGTCATCTCCTTTTAGCGTGATCTTAGGGATAGGGATAAATTCGAGGCTGGTGAAAAACGGCCCTCCCAGAAGGAAAAAAACAACTTCCCGGAAGGAGGCGCGGCGCGCGAAGCAGTCAGCGGGCTGCTTCCCGGAGGGACAAAGACAGGTTCCCGGAGGTCGATTCTAGCAGCCACGGATTTAGCAGCCCGCGCCCGGCTTCCGAGAGTAGATAGGGGTCGGAGGATCGCGCCGCATCGCTGACACTTCGGCGATGCATCGGCGATGAGCTTGTTTTTTTTATTGGGGGGGGTAACGCCCGTTACGGGGGGGGGGTCCGGCCCCAAGTTGGGGGTAACGGTAACGCGCGGCGGGGCCCTCGCACGGGCCTTGGCACTTATTACCAGCATCGCTGTCGGCACGGTAGGCTTCGTCGTCGTCGTCGTCGCCGCCGCTGTCGTCGTCGTCGAAGCCGACCGTGCCTGTGCACACTACACAGGCTCTGTACACCGCGATGCCTTTGTACACCACAACTGCGGCAGAAATGGCATGTGTGTGCACCACGGCGACTGAGCACATCATGACAGGCGGGTGCACCACAGCGCCCTTGTACATCTCACTGTAGGTGCACACCACGGCGCCCGCGTGCACCACAGCTGCTGTTTCAACGCCCCGTGTTTGCACCTGAATGCCAGCGTGCACTTCAAAGCTTGTGTACACTTGTAAGGTACCGGCGAAGCGAAAATCCAGAAGATCGTTCGGGGCCCAACCGTAGCCCTTTCAGTATGTGAGCTGCTTGTGGATCTTAATTTTCCCGGTTCAAAAAAGCGCTCGGACCTGTTGAGCCCACAGCGCCTGTGTACTCCATTGCGACTGTGTACATCATGGGAGTGTGAACCGTGGCGCTGCGATGCACCCGTCACGCTCATCCCTGGGGAAATGCTGAAACATTATTTATGCTCCAAAAGTGTTTTTTGTGATGTTCCGAAAAATGTTCGCGCGGGTTCGGCGCAATTTGACGATGCTCCAAAAAATGTTCGCGCGGGTTCGGTGCAATTTGACGATGCTCCGAAAAATGCTCGCGCGGTTTTCGCGTTCGTTCGGTTTCGGGCGCATTTTGAAGATCCCCCCATCGCCGACGCCGGCGCCGACGCCGCCGCGGCCGCCGTCGCCGCCGCCGCCGCCGACGCCGACGCCGCCGCGGCCGCTGTCTCCGCCGCCGCCGCCGACGCCGACGCCGACGCCGCCGCCGCGCGGCGCCGCCGCCGCCGCCGCCGCCGCCGGCCGCCGTCGCCGCCGCCGCCGCCGACGACGACGCCGACGCCGCCGCGGCCGCCGCGCCGCCGCCGCCGCCGACGCCGACGCCGCCGCGGCCGCCGTCGCCGCCGCCGCCGCCGATGCCGACGCCGACGCCGCGCCGCGCGGCCCGCGTCGCCGCCGCCGCCGCCGACGACGCCGCCGCGGCCGCCGTCGCCGCCGCCGCCGCCGACGCCGACGCCGACGCCGCCGCCGCCGACGACGGCGACGACGCCGACGCCGACGCGGGGTTTCGGGTTTCGAATTTCGGCGCCGACTGCGCCGCCGCCGCAGACGACGCCGACGCCGACTTCGACGCCGACGCCCGACGCCGCCGTCGACGACGACGGTCCATGGACCTATGGGCTAGGCGGCTAGGTGGGGACTAGGCCCCTAGGCCCTAAACTCTATCGCCCCAGTCTTAACACTTAACAGTTAAAACTTAACACCTTAATGCGATTCCTATAGCTTAGATCCTATAGCCTATAGCCTGTAGGATTTGACTATAACCTATAACACTACAAACGCATTCATATTATCACATTATGGAGTAAGGAGTCCATGGTCTATGGCCAATCTACAGGATTTGTGTTAAACCTATAACCTAGATATTCAACCCTGTAGTCTCTAAGCTCTAAGCTCTAAGCTCTAGAATCTGGATAGCTCGATAGCTACATGAGGTTATTGGTTATTCGCTATTCGGTTATGAATAGAAGATGCCCAAAGCTATAAGAGTATAGAATAGAAAGTAGAGCTGGCAGCTGGAAGCTGGAGAGCTGGACCCAACGATGCAACGTGCTAGGTGCTAGAAGCTAGGAAACATGCACAGCTGCATCGTATTGACGAATGATTATTGGTTAATGATTAATGCCTGATGATGGGCCCCTAGCCCTACTCCCTACCCCTTATTCCCTACCTGAAGAACCCCCGGAGCTTCTGAGGCCTGCGCCCCCTCTGGGGGGTGGGGGCCATGCAAAAATCTGGGGCCTGCGCCCCCCCGGGGGGGGGACTTTGCAAAATCTGGAGCTGACAACTAACAACTAAAAATTCGCGCGAACGCGAGCGGCTCCTGTGATTTTCCAAGGAAATCCGGAATTATTATAAACTCGCGCGGAGCGCGAACGAGTTTTGCGATTTCCAACGACTTCACTACTGGAGCCTGCGACCCCCCTGGGGTGGACTTTTGCAAAAATCTAGAGCCCGCGCCCCCTCTGGGGGGACTTTGCAAAATCTGGAGCTAGCGCGGAGCGCGAGCGATTTCAGCGAATCGCACAGGAAATCATTACAAACTCGCGCGGAGCGCGAGCGATTTTTGCGATATTCAAACGATTTCACTACTGGAGCCTGCGACCCCCTCTGGGGTGGACTTTGCCAAAAATCTGGAGCCCGCGACCCCCCTGGGGGGACTTTGCAAAAATCTTGAGCCTGCGACCCCCTCTGGGGGGACTTTGCAAAAATCTGGAGCCCGCGACCCCCCTGAGTGGACTTTGCAAAAATCTGGAGCCTCTGACCTCCCTGGGGCCCTGGGGGTGACTTTGCACAAATCTGAGCCATGCAGCATGCGGCACCCCTGGGGGACTTTGCCAAAATCTGAAGCCTTCGACCCCCCTGGGGTGGACTTTGCAAATATCTCCCCTGGGGGGACTTTGCAAACATCTGAAGCCTGCGACCCCCCTGAAGGGCGGCTGCGAAACCCCTGAGGAGCGGCTGCGACCCTGCGACCCCCCTGAGGGGCGGTTGCGAACCCCTCCAGACGTGCTCCAAGAATGCTCCGCTCCCCCGGGGCCCCGCTCTGGTCCTGCTCGGGATGCTCCAAACATGCTCCTAAAGATGCTCCAAAAATGCTCCAAAAATGCACTGCCTCCCGGGTAAGGTCCTGGTCCTCCTCGGGATGCTCCAAGAATGCTCCTAAAACTGCTCCTAAAGATGCTCCAAAAAGCTCCAAAAGGACTCCGCCTCCCGGGTAAGGTCCTGGCCCTCCGGGGTAAGGTCCTGGTCCTCCTCGGGATGCTCCAAGAATGCTCCTAAAAATGCTCCTAAAGATGCTCCTAAAGATGCTCCAAAAATGCTCCGCCTCCCGGGTAAGGTCCTGGCCCTTCGGGGTAAGGTCCTGGTCCTCCTCGGGATGCTCCAAGAATGCTCCTAAAAATGTTCCTAAAGATGCTCCAACAGTGCTCCGCCTCCCTGGTAAGGTCCTGGTCCTCCTCGGGATGCTCCAAAAATGCTCCAAAAATGCTCCGCGGCTCCCGGGTAAGGTCCTGGTCCTCCTCGGGATGCTCCAAGAATGCTCCTAAAAATGCTCCTAAATATGCGCGAAAAATGCTCCGCCTCCCGTGCAAAGTCCTGGGCCTCCAGGGTAAGGTCCTGGCCCTCCTCGGGATGCTCGAAAAATGCTTCTAAAAATGCCCCTAAAGATGTTCCAAAAAATGCTCCAAAAATATTCCGCCTCCCGGGTACGGCCCCGGTCTTCCTCGGGATGCTCCAAAAATGCTCCTAGAAATGTTTCTACAGATGCTCCAGAAAGCCCCCAAAATGCTCTGCCTCCCGGGTAAGGTCCTGGTCCTCCTCGGTTTGTTCTCATTGTTCTTACAGATGCTCCTAAAGTCCTAAAGATGCTCCTAAAATGCTCCGCCCTCCCGGTCCCCGCCCTGGTCCTTCTCGCTTCTCGGGACGCTCCGAAAAATGCACATAAAGATGCCCCCAAAGATGCTCAAAAAATTATCCGCCTCCCGGATCCCTGCTCCGCCCTGAAGCACCATTAGACCCTAGACCCTAGACCCCAGACTTTACACTCCAGACTCTAGACTCTAGACCTCTAGACATGAGACCCTGGGCTTGAGACCCTAGACCCTAGACCCAGACCCTGGACCCTGGACCCTAGACCCCGTGCCCTAGACCCTAGACCCTAGAGCTTTTGCCATACATTTTCCAGGATGCCCCTGAGACGGACTAACCGAATAACCCCCAACCGCTAACCCCAGAAGCCAGATACGCCTGCCATCGGAGCCTAGGAAGCACACCACTGGCCCAGCCCCTAGCCCACAACCCAGACTCGTCATCCTCCTCGTTCTCCTTCCCTTCTGCCCGCCCTAGAGCCTAGAAAATCAAAATGGTACCAAAACCGCGCGAGCATGTTTGGGGCATCGTCGAAATGGAATGCTCCGCGAGGGGGGGGGGGGGGGGGGGGCGGGGCGCCGTCCGGTTTCGGGGCTAGCCCTCCCACCGCCCATCCTCTCCTTCCCTCACGGAGCATATAAGATATAATATACAAGAGTCGCCTGGATTGCTTGGCTGCTTGGCCGGGCGCCTGGCGCCTGGCGACATGCCAGGGCCCGAGGCCCTAAGCCCCTAAGCCCCTAAACCTTAACCGTTAACCCTTAATCCTTAACCCCATTAGCCCTTAACCCTGGCCTCGAATCCCGAACCACATTGGCCGAGTCGCGGCCCCCATGGCCCATGGGCCGAGACCCCATGGGCGGAGACACCGGGGGTCAAACCCCATGGGCCGAGACCCTTTGGCCGATGGGCTGAGACCCCAAAATCGTGAAAACCAATTGGCAACGACTCTATGGGTCGAGACCTAGTACCTTGCGGGCTGAGACGCTCAGACCCTGTGGGCCGATACCTTATGGCCCGAGCGTGGTCCGAGCGTGGCCCGAGCGTGGTCCGAGCGTCCTCCGAGCGTGGTCCGAACGTGGTCGCCCCCCCCCTCCACCCCGCCAACCCACCCAGCCACGCACGCACACACGCACACGCACACGCACACGCACACGCACACGCACACGCACACGCACGCACACACACACACACACACACACACACACACACACACACACACACACACACACACACACACACACACACACACCGCGCGCAACGCCCCACACCACCCCACGCACCACCCACCGCCCCCGCCCCCCACCCCCCACCCCACCCGCCCCACCCCACCCCGCCAACCACTCAGACGATATCCGATATCCTTGCTCCTTGCCCTGTTACCGAGCGACCGGGCGCCCCCTGCCCCCTCTGGCACCTGTCCAGGCGAACCGCATCACCAGTCCGCTTACGTCGTCTACTTTCAAAAGCTGCCGCGTGGTTCTGGTTGTAGAATGATGACGCTCCAAAACTGTTCGCGCGGTTTTGGTCGGACTTTGGCGATGCTCAGAGAATGCTCGCGCGGTTTTGGCAGCATTGTGAAGGTGTTCGCAAAAGGCCGAGCATCCCGGAAACATCTTCAACGCGCCCCGGAATCGCGCGAGCATTTTTTGGAGCATCGTCAAAATTCAACCGCAACCGAAGAGCATGTTTTGGAGCATCGTTAAAATTCAACCGAAGCCGACGAGAATATTTTGGAGCATCGTCAAAATTCAACCTGAACCGAAGAGCATGTTTTGGAGCATCGTCAAAATTCAACCGAAACCGAAGAGCATGTTTTGGAGCATCGTTAAAATTCAACCGAAACCGACGAGAATATTTTGGAGCATCGTCAAAATTCAACCTGAACCGAAGAGCATGTTTTGGAGCATCGTCAAAATTCAACCGAAACCGAAGAGCATGTTTTGGAGCATCGTTAAAATTCAACCGAAACCGACGAGAATATTTTGGAGCATCGTCAAAATTCAACCTGAACCGAAGAGCATGTTTTGGAGCATCGTCAAAATTCAACCGAAACCGAAGAGCATGTTTTGGAGCATCGTTAAAATTCAACCGAAACCGAAAAACATTCCTTTGAGCATCGTCAAAATCCAACCGAAACCGAAGATCATTTTTGGAGCATCGTCAAAATTCAACCGAAACCGAAGAGCATGTTTGGAGCATCTGCTTCCAAAAACCGAAAAAGCATTTTGGAGCATAAGTAATGTTTCAGCATTTCCCCAGAGATGAGCGCATCGGTGCATCGCAACCGTGGCGCCTGCGTATACCACATGGCACGCGTGCACCACAAAGCTTGTGTACGGCGTTTTTTGTGCGGAATGTAAACCACGCGCCGTGGGGGCGCGCGGGGCGGCGGCAGCCTAGGGAACACAGGAAGCAGGAGCTCCCTGCACAGGCACAGGGCCCTTGAGACATGGGTCGACGGCTGGAGCGCGCACGCGCGTGCGTCGTCGTCGTCGCCGTCAATTGCGACGGCGACCGGGGGGGCGGCGGCGGCGGCGGCGGCGGCGGCGCGGGCGGCGGCGACAGCGACCACGACGACGACGACGACGACGGCGGCGGCGACGACGCCGACGGCGGCAAGCGGCGGCGGCGGCGGTGAAGGTGACCGCCGCCGCCGTCACCGCCGTCGTCGTCGCCGCCGATGGCGCCGTCGCCGTCGCCGCCGCCGTGTCCGCAGCCAGTTGCCGAAAGCTTCAGCAGCGCTTGGGGCCCACTTACTGGATACACATGCGGGGGGCTGGCGTGACCAGCCGCGCGAGGTAGGAGGGCCGAGCGCTGGAAGGACATGCGGCCACATCCGCGTGCAGGTCTCGCCCAGTCCAGCCCCCTGCACCAGCGCAGGGAGAATGGAGGGAGGACAGTGGTAGTAGTCATAATGAGATTGTGAGAGTGCACCGGCAGGTTGCGCCATGGCTTGCCCGATGCGTTACACCACACGTTGCGCTTGCGTACAATTACGTGCGCCATAGGTTGAGCCGTAAGCTGCGCCATAGGATGCGCCCCCAGAGCGTGCCATAGCTTGCGCCATAGGTTGCGCACCCTGGGCGCCCCACAAATCGCGCCTTACGTAGCGCGTTAGGTTGCGCCCTCAGGGCGTGCCATCGATTGCGTCGATGGTTGCGCCACAGGTTGCGCCAAAGGCGGGGCCACTTTGTGGTGCTGCGTTTCAACGGAACTCCTGGTGCGAGCACTGTTCGGGGAAACGTCGTGCTGGCAGGCGGGCGTCGGGACTCCGGGTGCAGCCCGCAGGATAATGACAACGGACGCGGCAGGGATGACGACGACCATTCTGTGGCACCTGTGGCGCGCCACGCCGCCGATCAAATGCTAAAGCGCAGTGCCCGTTGGCACTGCTCGCAAGATTTGGCGGCGAGCCGAGGGGGGAAATGACAGGGGGCGGGCCTTCTGAGAAGGCTCAGAAGGCCTCCGGCCTTCTGAGAAGATGTCCAAGCCTCCCCCGAAGACACGGAAGGACCAGAGGAAGATGATCCCCCTCCTCCTCCGATCCCCCTCCGGTCCTCCATCCTCCTCCTCCTCCTCCTACTCTTCTGCCCCCTCCTCCTCCTCATGCCCCTCCTCCGATCCCCCTTATCACCTCCTCCTCCGATCCTGTTCCAACCCTCCTCGTCCTCCTCGTCCTCCTCATCCTCCTCCTCCTCCTCCCTCTGCCTCGCTCCCCCCTCCCCCCAGGAGGTGAGAGGAGGTGGAGGGCACGAGCACTGGAGGGAATGCAGAAGCAAGGCAAAGGAGGTGGAGGGGCCAGGCCGGAACCCGTTGAAAGGTTCGCGCCGAGGCATGCGAACCTCGAACCTCGAGGATCGAGGCATCCTGGCCCTCGAGGGCCTTCGTCGTCGCCGCGGCTGGACGCGGCTCGGGAAACTGGTGCGTCTGAGCCCCAATCGGGCCCCGTGGAAGCATTTTGAGTTTGCGCCGAGGTTCGAACCTCGAACCTCGAACCTCGAACCTGAGCACACATGTGAGCGTCACAGCATGCCTGCCTGGACGGAGGGGGGGTCCGCACCCCCGTCCTGTACGCTCGTTACCGTTACGGGGGGGGGGGAACCCCCCCCCTAACGGGCGATACGGGCCCGAGCAATAAAAAACAAGCTCGATGCAGTGGCGACGCACCAGCGATGCATCGGCGACGCACCCGCGATGCATCGGCGACGTCGCCGTGGAGCAAATCGGGCTCCACGTCGAGCCGCATCGGCAACGCACGGGCGACGTGGCGAGATCCGCCGACCCCATCTGCTCCGACCGCATCTCGCGGGGCCTGCAGGCACACCCGGAGATGCGCTCAGCCTCGCGCGAGCTTCAACAGGCTCTCGCTCGTCTGCAGCTCGCGCCGTGTGCTCCTGTCTGCGGGTCCCGGGAGGAGGGGAAGGAAGAGAAGGAGGAGGAGGAGGAAGAGGAGGAGGAGGAGCAAGGAGGATGAGCAGGAGGAGGAGAGCAAGGAGGAGGAGGAGAGCAAGGAGGAGGAGGAGGAGGAGGAGGAGGAGGAGGACCGCGCCAGCGTGTGCGCCGCCACGCCTGAACCAGCCTCGCGCACACGGAGGAGCAAGAAAATGCAGACATACGCAAAACAAACTACAGGCATACATCGGGCGTTGGCAGAGCTGGGTTTAGTGGGACCTGGTTTAATGATGTGTACTGGGGGACGCCCCCTCCGCCCCGTTCCACTAAGCGGAACTGCCGTCGCCTGAAAAAACGCCGGCTACGGCAGACCTGGATTAGTGACCCTGGCCAATTTTGTAAGGGGCCCGGGGCCCCACCACTAACGGGGTCCTGGGCTCCTGGCTACACCCGGATACACTGGGGGGG